>JAMXBD010002657.1:0-175355 GCA_024138025.1 Combretum micranthum
ATGGCAATCCAAATGGAATTCAAGAGCTCGAAGTTTTTGGAGATTCATCTTATTATTCTTCAAACTCGAGGAGATTTTAAAACACAAAGGATCCAAGTTGATTCCTTACATAATCACTTGGCAGAATGATAGAAAGATTCAGGGAAATCTCCTTTGTATATGTGCCAAGAACTCAAAATCAGTTTGCTGATGCTCTGGCTACTTTGGCCTCATTAATTCAGTTTACTGAAGAGCAAGAATCCAACCTTTGCAAGTCCGGGTGAGAAGTGAACTCGCATCTGCGCCATGATTGAATCAGATGAACCATGGTTCCAAGATATTAAAGTTCTTTTGCAAACGGGTAATTATCCTGAAGGTGCTACCAAGAAAGATCAGATGTCACCAAGGCGTTTGCCAGTCATTTTTTGCTAAGTGGAATACGTTATACAGAAGATCATTCGACAACGACTTTGTTAAGATGTGTAGATGAAAAAAGAGGCCCAAAAGCTCATGGAAGAGTTCACGAAGGAATTTGTGGTCCTCATATGAGTGGTTACATGTTAGCCAAAAAGATTATGATGAGATTAGGATACTTTTGGTTAACTATAGAATCAGACTGTATCAAACATGTGAGATCTGTCATTTATGTCAGATCTATGCAAACAAGATAAGTGCCCCTCCAAAGAATTAAGTTAATGTCAACCCCATGGCCTTTCTCAACATGGGATAGATGTTATTGGGCCAATTTCACCTAAAGCTTCAACGGTCATCGGTTCATATTGGTTGCAATCGATTACTTCACTAAATGGGTAGAAGCCGCTTCCTATTCAAGTGTAACAAAGTCCGAGTAGTAGTGCGGTTTATAAAAGAGACATCATCACTAGATATGGAACTCCGGAAAGTATCATCACTGTAATGGTACGAATTTTGAACAACAAAGAAGTAGCAATTTGTGTCAGCAATTCAAGATCAAGCATCGGAATTCTACTCCGTATCGGCCATAGATGAATGGGGGCAATTGAATCCGCCAAAGAACATCAAGAGAATTATTGAGAAGATGACCATTGTCTATAAAGATTGGAATGAAAATGTTACCGCTCGCTTAATGGCGTATCGAACGTCTTGTAAGAATATCACCAGGGAACACCATATTGCTTGGTATACGGAACTGAGCTGTCTTACCTGTAGATGTTGAAATTCATCACTCGTATATTAGTAGAAACCAAACTCGATGAAGCTGAGTGGATAAAACAAAGATTTGGAAACAAATTGAATCTGTTAGATGAAAGAGGCTGACTGCAATGTGTCACGGCAGTTATATCAGCAAAGAATTGCTAAGGCATTCAACAAGAAGGTCAAGCCAAGAGCTTCCAAGAAGGCGATTTGGTTTTGAGAAAGATGCTGCAATGTACAAGACTCTAGGGAAGGGAAAAGTTCACACCAAATACGAAGGACGTATGCAGTTAGAAAAGTATTATCGGGAGGAAGCATTAATTCTTCCCAAATGGATGGACCTAATTTAAAGGATCCTGTAAACTCAGATGCTGTAAAGATGTATTATGAATGATCAATACAATTTGTCATTTTCTGTGTTCAATTGATTTCCTTTTTTGTTTTTACAAACAAAGTTGATATCCCAAAAACTTTGAACTCAAGTCAAATCTCAACCCGTTAATTAAATCATTCAAACAAATTTCCAAAAATTCTCAAATCAGACAAAATCTCATTCCATTCATCACCAAATAAATTCTCAAACCAGATCAAATCTCAACCTATCACTTAAACAAATTCCCAAACTAAAACTGTTAGAAAGTAATTTGAGCATCCCATATGGCTTTAAAATGCATATATGCAATTTTATCTGGTGATTATATTGCACAAGATAATTAGTTTTTGAACACGGTTATGTGAACAACAGAAAAGCCCTAAACACATTAACCGACGAAATACCAAGATTCTTCAAATGGATCAAGAAGTTTAGAGTCCCCGAGTGGATCAAGAAAGATTAAATTTTCCCAAATGAATCAACAAGTCAAGTTTCTGAGAAAATCAAGATAGATCAATTTTCCTAAAGTGGATCAAGAAGATCAATTTTCCTCAAATGGATCAAGATAGATCAATTTTCCTCAAATGGATCAAGATAGATCAATTTTCCTAAAGTGGATCAAGATAGATCAATTTTCCTAAAGTGGACCAAGAAGATCAAGATTCCCCCAAATGAATCAAAAAGATCAAGTTTCCTCAAGTGGATCAAGAAGATCAAGTTTCCTTAAGTGGATCAAAAAGATCAAGTTTTCCCAAATGAATCAACAAGTCAAGTTTCCAAGAAAATCAAAAGTCCCCAAGTGGATCAGAAGATCAAGTTTTCCTAGAAGATCAAGTTTCCCGGAAGATCAAGAATTCCCAAATGGATCAAGAAACCAAATATTTAAGGTTTCAAAAATCCCCAGTAAACCAAAGCCCATAGGTCCGGCAAATGACCAAACCAAAGCCCATAGGTCCTGCAAATGACCAAACCAAAGCCCATAGGTCCAGCAAATGACCAAACCTAGGCCCGACAGATGGCCTATCATTTTTTAGTCTAGGCCCGACAAATGGCCTATCATTTTTCTAAATCTAGGCCGACAGATGGCATATCATTTTTCCAAAGCCTAGGCCCGACAGTTGACCTAGCAAATCTTAAAGTCTAAATCGACAGATAGTTTAGCACAGGATAAAAATCTCTTGTTTTAAAAAAAAAAAATTTGGCAGGAGAAATTAAGCAAAAATTGGCTATCCTTTTGTCTTTGTGGCAAAAGTTTTGTTCAAACTTTACCACAAAGAGGGGCAGCTGTAGACACCCAATTTTTGCCCAATTAAAAATTAGGCTTAAGTTAGATTAAATTAATGTCATGATGAGTTCATAAGATATAATAATAAAAATAATAAATAATAGTATAATAAAAAGAGAGAAAGCGAAAATAGAAAAAATAAAAAATAGAGGAATAAAATATGTAATAAAATAATAAATGAATAATAGTAATGTAAATAAAATATATGTAAGAAAAATTAAAATAAATAATTATTTGAGCTTAATATAACATATATTTTATTAGTCTTAAGTATTAGGGGTTAGCCATATGACCAAGGCACAGGCAACGGCCTAACGGTTCAGACCATGGACACAGGAGTAAGGGGACCCGAGTTCGATCCTAGCCCAAGGCAGATTTTGCCTCTTTTTGTTCAATTTTTTTCCCTAAAAAGACACATCGGTTCATCCACTTTGGACATCATTTGAGCAACGAATCTTTGTGGTTTTTTCGAAATTAATTGTACAGACACAAACTAGGCATGGGATACATCACATTTGTACATAATTCACGTATTTTTTCATTCCAAAAGCCATCTTAATTAAGTCATGAAAATTGGGAAAAAATTCGAATGGACATGATTTTTCAAATTTTAAAATTGGCCGAATTGTGTTCTTTGATCAAATTAAACACACTTAATCGAAGAGTTATGATGTATAAACATAAGATTCGTGATCAATTTGAACCAACAATCACGAATCGAGTCCCAATTTTGAATCGTTCTTATTTGAAAAAGTATAACGATTCGTGATTCAAAAAATTGAACAAGTACAAAGCTTCGAAATGACAAATTGTTCGAACTCTATAAATAGGATCACCCACAAGCAGAAAGCACAATTCAATTTTGCAAAATACACACTACACGATCGAGATCTGAAAATAGAGTAGAAAGTATTCGAATTGCAAAATTGCAAATTCGAAGTGATCGGGAGGATTTCGATCCAATTAAAGTGTTAGGATCATCTAGGAAGTGTTTTTGATTGATTATAGTGTTTAGAATTGCTCGAATTTGCATTTGGAAGTTCTGCAAATTTTTAGAAAATTTTTTATTCCTCGCCGCCCTCAACCACCGCACGAACCGCCACTTCTGGTGGTTCTGGGAGTGAACCACCACCACCAACGGACGCAGCACCTCAATCCACGTCGGGCCGACAAGGTTGCAGCCCTCGAAAACCACCAGGAGCGGCCGAGGAACGCTCGAAAGGTAGCGTGATCGTCTTCTTCGCCCGACGGAGCTCCGAGATCCGACCCGAAATTCGAATCCAACCCGGTCGGTCATCGGTCAACGGTGGTCGATCGTCGGTCAACGGTCGTCGGTCAAAAGTCAACAGATCCTGTGGTCCATATTTGATCAGAAGATCCTGTGGTCCTGATTTGATTAGAGGATCCTACGGTCCAGATTTGATCAGCAGATCCTACGCTCCAGATTTGATCAGTAGATCCACGGTCCAGATCGCGAGTCAACAGATCAGACGGTCAGATTTGGTCCACCGATCAGACGCTCCAGATCTGATCGAGAAAATCCAACGGTCCAGGTTAGTCCGCAATTTTTTATTAGTTATTTATTATTATTTAATTTCGGAAAATAGGAAAAAATTAATAAAAATTCGTAAAAAATCCACAAAATTCAGAAAAATTAGAAAAATTATTTTTAATATAAATTTACATGTTTTAGCAATTTTGATATTTTTGGATATTTTTGAATATGTATTTGCATATAAATTGATCTTTAAATATATATATTTGATGCATGAGATGTTTTGTTTTTTGTATTTTAATTTTGTTATGATATATTTTGAATATGTTCTGAACATATGTGATGATTATTGAATTTTGAAAAATAGTAAATTGTAAATAGATTTTTTAAACCAAAATTGTTGTTGAATAATAAAGATAAAAATTGTTTTTTTTTTTAAATCATGATATTAATTAAGTTTTTTTATCAAAATTATCTTTATAAATTTGCTATAAAGATAATACTCAAAGTTTTCAAAATTATTTTCATGTAGCATTAAATTAGCCATGAATTAATGATTTTTGAACTTAGAAAAATACATTTTTTATGAAATAAAAATCAATTGATTAGATCATAGGATCATCAAAATTGGTTTTCATGAAAATTCAAAATTTAATGAATTTAAAGTGAGAATATTTTAAAAATATAAAATTGATCAACAAACTAAGTTCTTTATAAAATAACTACGTTTTGTCTGATCTCGATTAGCGAGTACGTAGGCACCTACGGGGCGACAATAAAATTAGAAAAAATATATTTTGTTTTGATATTTTGAAATAATCATTTTGTACATATTATAAGTTTTTTTTTAAAGGAAAAATACAAATGTTTGTTGATATTTAAATTCTAAGAAAAAATACATAAAAGTAAAAATGCATGATTAAACTTATAGATATTTGTTTTATAAATGTTTTGTTTGAATTTTTTTGTATAGAAAAGGATAAATTCTAAATTTTAAATTTAAAGTGGTAACCGCTTAGGTTTTAATAGGTTAGCCCCCGAACTTAGATATCTGGTATTTTTTTAAAAAATTTGATTTTTAAATCAAACTTTTCGCAGACTAGTGGCTAAGTTAGGATTAACCGACCCATTAATCCTGGCTTTCATTTTTTCCCGATTTATATCGGGTGGCGACTCTAAAAAGTTTTCAAAAATTAAAATTTCTTTTAACTCCTAGTCGAGGATTCATGTTAAATGGGTTAGGGTTTAATATGAATCGGGTTAGGAGAAATGAACCGGATGATTTTCAAAATCCAGGCTCGATAAGCACAAATGACTCTTACTATCAATCTTATCTTTTTCTACACAATATTTAAACTTTTGGTTCCTAGAAGGACAAGATTTCAATACTTTAGTACATGCTTAATTCTCACAATAGAGTCATTTATTTCACACAAACCATCTTTTACAACTAAATTCAAAATATAAGCAGCACATCTCACATGTAAGCACTCACCTTCCAAGGCACTTCCCTTCCAACTATTTAACCTTCTTTTCAAATATTATAAGCCCAAATCATTTGAGGATGCATTGTCAATAGTTACAATGAACACCCTATCAATTCCCCAATTAAGCAAACATCTCTCAACAACCATGCCAATGACATCCCTAGAATGACTAGAAATTGGACAAAAAGCAATAATTCTTTTGTGCATTTTCTAATCATCATCAATGAAGTGTGCAGTAAGACACATATAAAACAAATTCTGAATAGATGTCCATATATTAGTAGTAAGACAAATTCTTGATGACATTTTCTTAAAATATTTTTTTAATTTACCATTTCGTCCTTATAAATATTGTAGTAATCTCTTCCTATAGATATACGTGAAGGGATTCGAAAGCGTGATTTTTGTCACCCCTCATGTTTCACAAAATTAAAAGATAATTCATCAACAATAATCATCCTAGCTAGATATCTCCTACATTCTTCTTGATCAAACTTCAAATTACTAAGCAAATTTGCATAAGTCCCATCATCAGATTTAGGTGAAGGTTTAAAAGCTAATGTTGATTGGCTCTTGTCAACATTATAAGGATACTTTTTACACTTACTTAAATGATTACCCAAACAACTTGTGCCAATAGCAGACGTAAATATAAGAGACTTGGTGCAATGTTTACATGTAGCTCTAGGATCATTGTCATCATTATTCTTCTCAAAATGTTCCTAAACCCAAGATGGTTTTCTTTTATGTACCTTTGAATTAGCTGGTTGAGAGGGAGGATGTTTTGTTGCATTCCCATCACCACTTAAATGTTGGTAGCTCACATTCTCATTAATTAAAGTTTGAGGGACCTCATTCAAAGTAGAGTCCATGGTTTTTTCATAACAATAAAAAGAAATTAAAACACGATCTTATACCAAAAACATTGTACAATATAATTATTAATACATAACAAGCAATTCATTGCAGAGTGTTTTTGTTAAGGGTTGTAGTGTACGAACAGCGGATAATGAACTAATGTTTTGTAACAACATTAAATAATCTATTCAAATAGTTGATAAATAGTCTTCCCATCATAAAATGCAAGAAGCAAGTCTATGACAACAAGTCACAATTAAGAGAAGAAGGACATTATATGTACATACAAAGTGATCAAATGCATTTTTTTAATAAAATATAAACGAACAGAACATGTTGAAAAGTTTATACCGCATTCTGCTTCATATTTTTACTGAGAATGGTAGTTTGATTGGAGAGGGAGTTAAATAAAAGTGTAATGTAACAGAGACTACCATATAGATGTTGCTATCCAGTGTGAGATAGTTTAATTTTGGTTTGAGATGAAAGTTTCATTGTCCTGACCAAGCTCTAGCCATTTGGGAACTCCTGAATCAAAAGGGCATAGATATACAATATGATACATATAAAACATAGAGAGCTAGTTTAAATCTGTCTTTCTTGATTATTTAACTTATCTATGTTAATTGCTTGTTGTACCATATTGCACAGATAATTCAATATGCAGCAAACAAGCTCATATTCCATTTTTGTTCTAGCTTCTAACCGAAAGCACTTGACTTGATCTCACTAGCCAATAGTTGAATCGGTTTCAAAGAAAGCTCGGCACAATTTTTGGAATGAAAATATAGTTTTAATGCATGATTTAGGCAGATCCTAGCTTTGTAAGATGGTGGCTGGTTAAAACTGATCTAATCAGATTGCCTTCCTTTGCTCAGTTATTCTCATGACCTAATCATCATTCCATTGTAACCATAAAATAAAAGCAAATAAGATAAAGATAATATAGTTTTCCATACACTAAATTTCATAAGGATATAAATCAAAACATAAACAGATATAAAACAGACATAAATAGGATTTAAAAAAAAGAAGACAATCCAAATAGGCTCATTTGTGATTTCATTTAAGAGGAGAAATTGCAGAGCAAAAGAGAGAGAATGCTATAGTTGGATGTTTACAACATTTTATTTGAGGCTGTGCAACTAGAAATTAAAATCACGCCACCTTGAAGATCATCCCTTATGACTTAGGCTAGTAGATGTGTAAATGCATGACATCCTGTGCCCCTGGCCCCTCACCCCACCAGCCTAAAAAAAAAAGCATGAATTAAAAGCATGGTAGAAAATTTAACTCTGCTGTCTGCATTTGCTTAAGAATTCGAACCATTTATACTTATAATGAGCTTTGCGTTAACTCTTTTGAATCTGGGATTGTAAGCCCTGACTTTCCTTGTATTCAAGCTTGGCTTTGAGAGTCGAATCAGAAATCGAAACCCTAAATCGGAATAGCTGGAGTTAGAATGAAATCTAGAAACCCTAAGTCCGGCCCTACCGAGAATAAAACCATAGAATGTATGAGAGCAAGTTGACTTAGATTATAGTTCTAAAGAATATAAAAAAAACATAAAAAGATCAGTTTTCGGGAAATTATTTGTTTCGAACCCACCGGGATTCGTTTCGAAAAACTGGTCCCCAGGACTCAAAATTAGAAAAATATTTCGGAATACTCATTAAGACCGGAATTTAATAAAGAATTCAAAAATATATTTATTATAATTTTACGTTTTATAAAAAATATAATTATAGCCTTTATATCGTATTTTCTTTACTAATCGGTAACTTAATTGTCTAATCTACTATTCATTACTATTCACAAGTACAAGCCCATACCCTACTCACACTCATAAACCATACCCCTATTATTACATCCTTACAATCAGACCATATCTTATTACATCACATTCCTTACAATTACTTTTCCAACACATTTTATTACACTTTTAACTTTAAAAAATTGTACAAAAATTATTTTCTCTCCCTGTCATGCCCCATAGGGTTATCCTAAACGTAACAGTCCACCACATACTATATAAGACTCTCGAATTTCTATCCGAACCCTTCCGGAGTCTTGTATAGATGTAAAGTGTCCCTTTACGACAATAGAATACTCTATTCAATGGAGTTAAGAAGTTTAATATGACCTTCATTAGCCATAGATAATAAACCAAAACACATATATAAATTACAAGGTCTAAGGGGCATTCCCTCGCAAAATAATATTAAGTCCATTACAGTCATCTAGAGTCTTTTAGTTTCCAACGGAAGTTTAAACAAAACCGGAGTAAACTTCTAAGGGAAACTCCTAGCTCCGGTACCTGAGCTGTAGCCTGCCTTAGCCTAAGCTAAATGAATTCATGCTGCAACAAGTAAAAACTATAGGGGCGTAAGCTAATTAGCTTAGTGAGTGAAAACTTCCATATCACAATTAAGACAATACATTCAAGCAAGTGATTAATCAATCCAATGAAATGCATCAAACAAGTAAGTTCAACAAACATATGAACTGCCAGAAATCATATGTGGATGGACTTGCGCCCTCCATCCCGGGATAGCAGATTAACGAATCCTGCGTTACGACACCGTTTAAGCTCACGATCAACTAAGCAATATTTCATCTTATGGATCACGATTAACCAACATACTCGTTTTATGGGTCACGAAAAACCAACAAATGCTAATGCTCCATCCCCATCGTGATATGAATGAGTTCAAAATTGCATTTAATGCCCAATAGTCAATTAATCTGATTCTTTTAGGTGACCAGACAATCTTCGCAAACAATCAATTTATAGCTCCTCTCTATACAACAATCAATTATCACCTGGCTTCGATATTCTTTAATTCCAACTTCACATATCAACAACAGTCAAATAAAATTCCCAAATTCCCCCTCATGCATATTCATTTTTATCTTTGCCTAAGCAACTAATGCAACTATCATTACAATCACAAGCAATAATTGAAATCGGAAGTAATACTCACTCGGCCATGGTACGCCGTCTCTTAATAGTAGTAGTCAGTTGGTAGGGTATCGTCGTGCTCGGGATCACCTACCCAATAAGAATAACCTAATAAGAATCTCATCACTTAATAATTCAAACTATGCATCTAGACTAAAAAAATCGTGATTCTCGCTATTTGCGAAAGTTCCAATTTAAAACGGCCATAACTTGGTCATTTTAACTCGGAATTTCGTAAATTTTATATCGATCTCTATCTACTTCGAAAGATCTATCTATTTATAATATTATTTTCAAGTTTTGAATACCTTAAGGTCACTGAACAGAGGGATCAGATCTGTTCTGTAACTTTTCCATTTTCGAAAAAACTGTTTTGCATTTAGTAAAAATATATCTAATTGATGATTCATGTATAGATGGAATATGAATGGATTCTTAATATGAATGACATGTAATGAGTTCAATATATACATGATCTTGATGATTTTTGATAATGAACTTTTAAGAACTCCTAATTATTAAGACTAATCAATAGTCATTTCTTAGAAATCCATTCTTTCAAATTTCACATTTCCTAGTGTTTTAGGATTTTATTCTTAGAATTTACTTGCTCTCTAGATAAAAATGAGTCTTTACCATCTATATTATCCAAGACCTTCATTTCTTCATAGAAATTCACATTTTTTCACCTTGCAAATATATTTTTAAGCAAGCTTTTCACAAAAATCCGAATTTTGAAAAATTTCATTTCTTGCATTTCTTATGAGAAAACTTGTTTAATGCATCAAAATTTGAAGCTTTACTATACCTATTGTCTAAGGACTTCATTTAACACATAAAACTTGCAATTTGAGCTTAAATACTAGGTGATTACATATGCATCATCTCAAATTACGAATTTGACAATTTGATCACTAACTCAAAATTTTCCATTTTAATTCCATTTCTTGTTTTACACATTACTCATGCCTAAACTCATTTTAACTTGTCAAAATCATTCCTTAGTGATACCTATTACATATACCTTCCATGAGTTTCAAAATGGTTTCAAGGGTTTTTTAAAATATGTTTCAAAAATCATTTGAATTTTCCCACTAGACATTCTTAACAAAATCTTTTTTTTTTTTTCAAGTTCCTTGTTCCATATCCATAAAGATCTATCATCTAACACATTTATATATATGCAAGGCTAAACTTTTATGATCATAAATGCATGCAAGCTCAAAAATAACCTCATGACCATAAATGTCAATGAAAGTATGAGTGTTCTAAACACTAGATCTACCACATATAGTGCATGAACATGAGTTAATGACATGAACATAAACTTCTCATGCAAGATCTCTACTTTACATGCATGAACATGACATTCTTTCAACAAAAACTCCTTAAACACAAGATCCACTTCTTGTGATGGCTTGATATTCTTGTATTAGTGTTTTCTTGTCCCTAGCATATTCTCATTGGGATTTAAAGTGGAAAACACATAAGAATGGTCTTGTCATTACAAGATAATGTAAGAACAAAGCTTGGAATCATCACCTAAATGAAGATTTGGAATAGAAAAGAAGAGGAAATGGACTTGTGAGTGGATGTGTGTGTGTGGGCGTGGACCAACACTAGGAGAGAAAGAGAGAGTTTTTCTACTTTTGGAATTTTTGAAAGGGTGAAAAATGAGAAGAGAGAGAGAAAATAAGCTTATATATTGAATGGATTAGGGTTTAGTTGAATTAAAAGAACTAAAAATAAATCAAATTGAGGGGAATTGGGGAGGAGGTGTGCCGGCCATTGAGTGTGAGAGAGAGAGAGAAGTTTGAATTTTTGATAAATTTGTAATTTAAGTAATAAAATATAATAATTGTAATAATTAATTAGGAAACAAAATTTCTTGGAAAAGAAAATTATAATGAGTAGTTGTAAGGATGTAAGAATAGGGTATGGGTAGTGTGTAGTGTAGGTTGTACTTGTGAATAGTAGACAAGACATCTACTTTACCCGTTGTAAAAAAAATACGGGAAAAAGGCTATAACTGTAATTTTTATAGCTCGGAAAATTATAAAATTTATATTTTTGAAATCTTTATAAAATTTCGATTCTAATGAATATTCCGAAATATTTTTCTGAGTTTCTTCGGGGCACGTTTTTCCGTATATGAGCACGGGAAGGCCCGAAATTGAAAATTTCTCAAATTTAAAACTTTCTAAAGTTTAAAATATATTTTGAAACAATAATTCATGTTTATTTACTTTATAAAACTTCTTTTATTATGAAACCAAAGGAAAGACGAATTTAGGGTTTTCTAAGCTTCTCTCACTAAGCTTGAACTAGACTGGATTAGGGTTTTGCTTTTCAATCCTCGGAGTTTACTTGACTATTAAAAATACCGGGGTTTACACTCCCTCTCTTTCTCTCAATGGCTGGCACACATCCCTCTCTTTCCCTCTCATTTGTTTTATTTTTCCTTCTTTATTTTAATCAACACAAACCTTAATTCAACTTACTATAAATATTCTTTTATGCCTTCATTCTCTTTCTTCATTTTCACTTTTACCAATTTTCACAAACTCTCTCCCTCTTTTCTCTCTTGTCATGGAACACACACACACACATACACTCATACACTTCTATTTTCTCCAACTCCTCTTGTTTTACAAGCTTGCTAGGTATAGATCTAAACTTTTGTTGATTTCTCTCAATAAGGATTTTGATGATAACAAAAAGCGTTGAGTGTTTTCTAACAAGTTTATTGAATGTGTAGGAAGTAAGTATTGTGAAATTGTTTGAACAAAAGAATACAAAACAGAAAGTAATTCAGAAAGATTTTCAAGGGATTTAGCGTTTTCGGAAACTGATTCAGAAAGCGTTCGAATGATTTTTCAAGGAATTTAGAGTTTCAGAAACTCATTCAGAAAGAAAATCACATGTTATGAAGGTTTTTATATTTATCAGAAGGAATTTCAGAAACTAATTCTAGAGAATACAAGATTCACGATCAAAATTAAGGAACGGATCTATTTCAAATTATATTTGAAGACCCAGCACCAAAGTGAATGTATTTAGGAAATACATTCAATTATGTCCCACAAAGTTGGTTCAATTATCCAAAGGGGATTTAAATCATTTGAATTAAAGTTAAATTTTTCAAATTATTACCAAATGGATTGAAGAAGCACCAGACGAATAAGAGTGTGAGATATTCCATATTAAGATTCATTTTGGACATTATCAGAAGGATATGATATGAAAACGTCAAGGACAAGTTTATCCACAAATCAATTGAATTTAAATTTTAAATGCAAAAAACTTTATTTGCTATTTCCGTGGAAGATAAAGATGCAACCAGAAATATTGTTTTCAAGTTTATCTACAAAGGCTGATTCAAATTAGAAAGTTAGAAGAAGATTTACATCCGAAATTCAAAAGATCGGAACAGCAAGAAATATGGGATTCATATCTATCCCAAGCTGAAGGAAGAGGAAGAATGAACAGTAGTCTATCCGATTTTATTGGAAAATATCTGGAACTAATTCCTTTCAAGACGTTGAAGGCAAAGAATAAATATCAGAAGATCAGAAGGAAGAATAGAGATCGAACAAGCAATCTGATATTGAATACAAAGCAATTCTGAGCAAATAATGTTTCATATATTCTTCTTTGTACTTAAATTAGAGGATACATCTTATTTAATTCCTCAAATTAATTTATTATTACATCTTGTGAGAGTGAGAGTTACAAGTAGGCTCAGTAGTTTGATTGAAGCTTGTGGAAGCTAGGAGGATCAAGCTGAGTGCATATTGTAGCCAAGTGCTTTGGCAAAAGACAACTTGTAACTTGTTTGTTTTTGGATGGTGGAACATACTGGTAAAGACAACCGGATCCCCGGCTTGGTGCTGGAAGAGAGGATTGACGCTCAAGGCGGAACCTCTATAAATTACTTTGCACTCTTCTAAACTCTATCTCTTTAATTTTCGTGCATAATTGTTTGTTTATATATGATATAACTTGAGTGCAGAAACTATTTCAGAGAGTGTTGATCATAGTTCAGAAACTAAATCAGAAACTAACATCTGGGAATTTTCTTTGATATAAACTTCACGAGTTTAGATATTTTTGTTCTCTTTCAGATTTCAACTAACGAAATTGTTTATTTGTTTTGTCTTCTTTCAAGTGAAAGTAAAAAGCCATTTTAATTTTTAATCAAGTTTTTGAATTTTGAAAAGAATTTCAAAGATTGTCAGTTAATAGTATAACCAATTCACCCCCCTTTGATTATACTTTGGGACCAAAATTGGTATCAGAGCCGTGCTCATCCTTATTTGAGTGATCCAAATGGCTGAAAATAACATAGCAATTAATAGAGCTCCATACTTTGATGGAACTAATTATCTATTGGAAAATGGCATGTCTACATATATCAAAGCTAATGATTATGCTTCATGGCAGGTGATTGTGTTCGGAGATAATCCAGTAACAATGTCAGATGAAGCTGGGTTCACTGATGACGAGCTGAAGTTAATTGAGAAGAACAACAAGGCTAAGAATATCTTACTCACAACAATTGCTCTTCTGAATTTTATTTGATTTCCTCATGTGAAACAGCAAAAGAAATATGGGAAACTCTTTCAAACACATATGAAGGAACAGATACAATTAAGGAAAACTAGAGATAAACACGTTACTTCAACGATATGAATTGTTTAAAATAAAATCAGATGAGAAATAAAAGATGCATTTAAACCGATTTACTGCTATTACTAATGGTTAACTTCTCTTGGAAAGAAATTAGATGAATCAGATCTTGTTAGGAAGATGCTTCGAATACTGCCCAAGATGTGGGATGCAAAGAAGACTGCGATCGAGGAAGCCCAAGATTTGAACAAGCTGACATTAAGTCAATTAAGAGAGAATTAATGGCATATGAATCTCACCTTGATACTACAGAAGAACCAGAAGTTAATTCCAAAGCAATAGCGTTCAAGGCAAAACAGACTGTTGAATCTGATTCTGACGAGGACGATAACAACGAGAACTTCAATTATGTTAGCTAGAAGATTCAGCAAATTTATGAAGATGAATAAAGGTAAAAAATTCAAAAATTACAATAGAACTAATAAATTTGATGCAGAAGCAGTTTCAAAGAAAAAGAAGAAAAGAAAGAAGTTGTGTGCTACGAATGTAAAAACCAGGGCACATCAAGTATGAATGTCCAGTTTTAAAGAAGAAATGAAGAAATTCAAAAAGAAAAGTCAGCTATGATGGCGACTTGGAGTGACTTGGACGAATCAGAACCTGATTCAGAAGCTACAAGCGAAGACGAAGAAGAAGCCAATTTGTGTTTTATGGCTACATCAGAGGTAAACTCAGAATCCGAATCTGATATGCTTGATAGTGATATATATCTTGAAATGAAAAAGCTTTTAAAGGCACTTAAAAAGGCTGATGTAAAGATTTCAAAGTTAGATGCAGAAAACAGAGCTTTGAAAAATGAGAAAGAAGTTTAAGTCAAACCAATAAGCTTCTCATGGATGAAAATGATATTTTGAAAAATGAAAATGAAAAATTATATGTCAAATCTGAAACTGTAAAGAAGGAAAAGAATATTTTGGAAAATGAGATTAAGACATTGACAAGTAGAGTAGATGTGTTATCAAAAGAGATTAAGAATACGTTCAATAAATTTAATGAAAGTGAAGAAAAATTGAGTATGTTGATTGGAAGTCAAAGACCGTCTTTTATCAAGCATGGACTTGGATATGGTAATGATAGCTCAGCAAATATTAAGAAAACTGTATTTGTTAAGTCAAAGGAAAACGTGAATAAAAATTCTGTCAATCAATCTATGAAAAATGAAAGCAGAGGCTCTTTCAGAAGGTATTTGTCTCAAAATTATCATAGCAGAAGGAATGGCAGAACCCACAAATACGGATACAATGATAAGTTTTCAAGAAAAAACTGTAAACCCCGGGAATTCTCAGTAGCTAGAAAACCCCAGGAGTTGGAGACGAAACCCTAACCTGATCAGATTGAGTTAGTGAATAGAGCCTAGGAACCCTAAATCCGGCTTTCCTTCGGTTTCATAGTAAAATAAATAATTGGAGTGAATGAATTTGAATTGTTGTTCCAAAGTACATTTCAAACCTTTGAAAGTTTTAAATTCGGGAATTTTTCAATTCCGGGCCTTCCCGAGCCCAATTACGGAAAAGCGTGCCCCGGGCCACGGATTCAGAAAAATATTCCGGAATATTCATTAGAACCGTAATTTTATAAGGATTCCAAAAATATCAATTTCATAATTTTCCGAGCTATAAAGATTACAGTTATAGCTTTTCCCGTGTTTTCGGAACAACCGTAAAGATGTCTTGTCTACTATTCACAAGTACAACCTACACTACACACTCCCATACCCTATTCTTACATCCTTACAACTACTCATTTCAATTTTCTTTTCCAAGAAAATTTGTCTCTTTAATAATTATTACATTTATTACATTTTCATTTACTAAATTACAAAAAAATCAAATTTTAAACACACACACTCCATGCATGAAGTGGCCGGCGCCCCTCCCTCTTATTTCCCCCTCAATTGTATTATTTTTACTTCATTTTTATTAACTAAACCCTAATTCCCTTAGTATATATACTAAATGTTCTCTCTCTCTCTTCATTTTCTTCTCATTTGAACTTTTGAAAAAGAGAAAAACTCTCTTCTTTTTCCCTTTTGTGCCGTGAGCTTCTTCCTCTCCCCATCCTCACTTTCCAACTTTGCTTCTTCTCTTTTTCACTTCAAGACTCCATTGGTATGTGTATGTAAGCCTTGTTTCTTCCTATTCTTGTAATGGCAAAGGTATACCTTGTGTATTTCCTCATCAAAACCCTATGATGCTCATGCTAGGGATATGGAAATGCATGAACAAGGATGTCAAGCCATCACAAGACATGGATCTTGTGTTTAAATGCATTTTGTTAAGATTTCATGTTGCTCATGCATATATAATGACCTTGTATTTATATTGATGTTCATGCCATGAGATTCATGTTATATACATCATATGTAGTAGATCTAAGGTTTAGACATCCACCACTTTATGTACATGCATGATCATAGGTTCATTTTTGTTTATGTGCTTTATTGATCATAAAAATGAGGTCTTGTTCATGTATAGAGATGCTAGATAGTATATCTCCACATATAGATGGCAAGAACATTGAAAAAGGAAGGACTTTGTTAGATATGAAAATTGAAAATTCGGATGAAATGGAAACCCTACCTAAAGACCTCCAAAATCAATTTTAAACTTATATTTCATAAGAAAAATGAAGGGTATGTGTAATAGATATGTTGAAGGAATTATTTTCATAAGTTTAGATGAGTTTAGGCATGATAAAAATAAGGAAAACAAGAGGTGAAGTTAGGATGAAAAATGTTGACTTTAAATGTGTAGTCAAATTCGTAACTTTGTGTAATGCCTATAAACACTTAGTATTTAAGTCTAAAATGAATGTTTTATAAGCTAAATGAAGTCCTTAGATAATGTATACATTGAAGCCCCAATTTTTAATGCATTAGACTAGATTTCCCTTAAGAAAAATGTAAGAAAAAAAATTTGGAAAATTCGGATTTTTAACTAGCTTATTGAAACATGTTTACCAAATGAAAATGTGAATTTTGTGCATGAATGGAGGCCATGACTATTATAGACTTTGAGAACCTAATTTTAGTCAAATAATAAGTAGATTACAAGATTAAAAACCAAGAAACCCTAAGGAGTATAATGTGGGATAATAACTTCTTAGAATTAGCCTTTATGAAACTTTCCCCAACACTTAGGAGTTCCTAAAAGTTTATACTACAAAAACATCATGACCATGCATAAGTTGAGTTCATTACATGCATACACATTAGTAGTTCATTCCTAAATCATTCATGCATGAATCACTAACTAGGAACATTTCTTATCAAAAGCAAAGCACATTTTCAAAGTGGATCAATTGCGGGACAGAACTGATCCCACTGTTCCGTGACCTTATTATTTTCAAAACTTGGATTTAATACTTGAATTAGATAGATCTTTCGAAGTAGATGAAGATCGATATAAAGTTTGCGAAATTCCGAGTTAAAATGACCAAGTTATGGCCGTTTTAAGTCGGAACTTCCAAATATAGCGAGAAATCCGAATTCAACTAGTCTAGATGTATAGTTTGATTTAATTACATGGTGAGAATCTCATAGGGATTATTCTTGATTGGTAGGTGATTCCGAGCAGGACGACTCTCTACCACCCGATTATTATATTAAGGAGTTTGGTGACCCATGGCCGAGTGAGTTACTTCCACTCTCAATTAATGCTTGTGAATGTAATGTAGTGGCACTAGTGATGTAGGCAAAGATAAAAGAATTGTACAAGCATGATGGGGTATGTGGAATATTTATGTTGTTGAATTGTTGATATGTGAAATGGAACTTAAGCATATCGAAACCGGGTGTTAAGATATTGATGTTTATTAGAATTATGATGAATGTCTGTATACTTGTTGGTCACTAAAAGAATCGAATTAATGACTATTCGACTCCGACTATAACTGAGTTCATTCATGTCAATGGGGTTGGAGCATTTGCATTGGTTGGTTTTTCGTGACCCATAAAACGAATGTGAGGTTAATCGTGATCCATAAAACGAATGTGAGGTTAATCGTGATCCATAAAACGAGCTTTTAATCAGTTGACCGTGAGCTTAAACGGCGTCGTACCGCAGGATTCGTTAATCTGCTAACCCGGGATGGAGGGCGCAAGTCCATCCACATATGATTTCCGGTTGGTCATATGTTTGATGATTTCATTTGTATGGTGCATGCACTTGCTTGAATAATTACTTGTTTGAATGATTGTATTAATTGCGTTATGGAAGTATTACTCACTAAGCTAGTTAGCTTACGCCCCGATAGTGTTTATCTTTTGCAGCATGAGTTTATATGGCTTAGGCCAAGGCAAGCCACAGCGCAGGTACCGGAGATAGGAGTTTCCCATAGAAGTTTGATTCATTTCTTTTGTATAGACTTCCATTGGAAACTAAGGACTCTGGATGACTGTAATAGACTGTTATTCTTTTGCGGGGGAATGCCCCTTAGATTTTGTAAACCTTAAAGATTTATGCGTTTTGATTTATTATCTATGGCTAATGAATGCCTTGTTAAACTGTTAAACTCCATTTGTTGAAGTATTCTATTGTCGTAAGGGAACGCTTTACATCTACTTAAGACTCCTGAAGGCCCGGTTAGGGAACTCGAGAGTCTTACTTATAGTATGTGGCGGACTGTTACGTTTAGGATACCCTACGGGGCGTGACAGTTTAAGTTGGTATCAGAGCCTAGGTTATAAAACAAGACAATAGAATTAAAATAAACGGACCTAGAAATCTAATTACTAGGTTAAATGGAGTTAAAAACGTTTTCTGTTGAGTCTAATTAGTAGTATTGTTTGATGTAGGTCTCTCTGGGTGAGACTAGGGAAAGGGCAAGGAATTTTACGAAAAGAAATGATGAAACCATGGTAGAATATAGACTGAGGCTAGAGAATGTGTGAAGATTTTGCCTTGCCCGACATCCCCGGACCCTAGGGGAAATGTACAGGTTGTGGAAGGATGGGCTGAGATATACCCGATGGGCCAGTAGTGGATCAATTGAGTTATGATCCTATGGGAAGAAGGAGCTGGACGAAGTTAGAGACCATCTACACATTAGAGAGGATCATGGTTGATTACGGGCGTGAGCCCATGACAAGAGAAGCCACGTTTATCTTGAAAAGTGGAGGAAACCGAACCCCTCCAGATTTTAGGGTATGGATCCCCATAGGACCCCTATATGTTTATGCTCATGATAACTTGTTTGATCACCATGACTGGAACATAGCTGATGCATGGAATCATATCACCTGGCATGCAATCTATCTGGACATCCTCCCCCCCCGTGTAATTGCTCCACCTCCAGCTATGGATATAGGTATGCAGCTGAATGGAGCACCGTGATTGAAGAGGAAGAAGAAGAGGAGGAGGAGGAGGATCCCGAGGAGGATCCGAACTGGGAACAAAACGAGGTGCCTAGGACCCCTACCCCGCCTGTTGAACCAGAAGTGCAGGTAAACCCAGAACCCGACCAAATTATATGGGATTTCAACCGGATGTTGGAGATACCAGAGAGTGGGAGGGTAGAGCCCGAGGTAGATTCCAGGCTATGGAGAGATGTGTATGTGGAGGGTGAGAACCCACCTGTGCTTGACCTAGCAGTAGTAGAACCCGAGGCCCCAGTGCCTATGGAGACAGAGAATGTGGCAGATGAGCCTGTGAGAGAACCTGAAGTAGAGGTGAACCGCCTAGGTGAACCTGAGATAAGAGGTGAAGAGGAAGAAGTAAGCCCACATGAGGGGCAAGGGACTGAAGAAGAAGAAGAGGAAGAAGAAAGTGAGGATCAGGAGCCTCTAGTTCGACCCGCTAGGAAGCGGAGGATGACCACCAGGGAGTATCTTAGCTTGTTCGTCCGACAGGACGATGGTGGTTCTACCAGCAGGACGACTTCCTAGCCCGACCCCCGACAGCTCTAGTGATGATTAGAGACCGGGATGTTAGCTAACCCATAAAGTCCAAGCGGAATCCTGATTTTCTTATTTTGTAGTAGGCAATGCGGGATGCCAAATTGCCTTAGGATTTCAGGATAGTTAGTGTTTTGTTGTTCTTTTTCCCTGTATTTTGTCATGTTTTCGGGAATAGGGAAATTGATTAGAATAGGAAGGAAGTTAGCTAGCCAAATTTTGGGAACTAAAAGTTGATGTAATATTTATGGCTCGCTAAAGAAATGAAAAGGATCACTTTTGTTTTAAAGAAATGGAATTGTGAAAAGCACGCATCCTAGTCATGGTACCTAAGAGAACATTACTGCATATAGATTGCATAAGCATTCACTCATTCGCATTATGTTTGTGAAGTGTCAATTCGTTACAATATGTGTGGATTCTCTATTTCCCTTATGGTTCTTTAATTATTCCTTATTTCTTTTATGGATTGATATTTTGACTCATCTTATGACTTTATGGAGTTATGTACTCTTTTTCCTTCTGAGTTTAAACTCTAAATTTTTGCAACTTCTGAACTGGTTGTTAACCTTATTCCTTTGAACCCTAAAAACCCTATATATGCTAAAACTCCATTAAACATTGTGTAAGCAGACGAAACCGACGAACTCGGAACCAAGGACAAGGGTCTAACCCTAATGAAGCCGATCAACCGGCTATACAGCAACCTGACCCCCAAGGAGTAGCACCCCAAAACCAACAGGGCGACGTGCTAAACGCGATTGGGCAGTTGGCCAATCTCCTGAACACCTTTATCCAGAATCAGAATCCAGTGCAGAACCCACCCCCAAGTCAGAGTGCTCGGGATTCAGCACCACATCCGCCGCCCGCAGATCATCGGGAAATGACTGCGGAAGCACCTGCTCCACAGGAGGAGCACTCCTATAATGTGCGGTTGCCGCCACCCCCACCATACAGGAGACCCCACCGAAGCTCTTTACCGGACTTCATTAAGAGCAACAGGTACTTTGATGGGGCATTCGGTAAGCCGGATGAAGCTGAGGATTGGCTGGCCCAAGTGGAACGTTCTTTTGCTGCATACGAGATTCCACCTTACTTGCAGCTAGAATATGGGACGTACATGTTAAGATACAATGCTCGAGTCTGGTGGGACTCCAAGAGAAGGAATTTGACCTCCCCGGCCACCTGGGAAACCTTCCGCCGGGAATTCTTGAATAATTACTTTCCCTCTAGCTTGAGGGTGAAGTATAGTGCGGACTTCCTTCATGTAAAGCAGAAAGGGAGAACGGTAGAGCAATATGAACTGAATTTGTTCACCTGCTGCAATATGCCCCTGAATCTTTCAGGGATAGTGAGGAATTAAAGAAGCAGGTATTTCTGGGGGCTTGGACGAAGAACTACGAATCAAGCTAGAAGAGTTTGGAGTAAGAACCTATCCCGAGATGGTAGAAAAGGCTCGAGTCATTGAAGGGGCTAGGAAAAGAAAGTATCAGGAGCCTGAAAAGAGAGTATTCGGGAAGAGGCCGTTTGATGCCTCGAGCTCAGGATTCAAGGGTAAACGGTATAGGCCGTACCAAGGGTTTAAAGAGGAGTCTAGCAGCAAGCCAACCCAATTCAAAGCCAACGTCACATGTTGGAAGTGTAAGGGACACATGCACCTAGGCAATGCCCAGTTGAGAAACAAGTGCTATTTTTGTGGCGATGCTGGCCACATGGTTTTTACATGCCCAAAGAAGCTGGCAGTAACTTGCTTTATTTGCAAAGAGAAAGGGCACTTAGCTTCCGAGTGTTCACAGCGAAAGAGTGTGACCACCCGACCCTTCGGAGCCTCAAGCAATGCTAACCCCTTGAGGTCTGGTAACAAGAGCGGAAGTCGAGCAGCTTCTCGCGATGCACGGGATGAGGCTGTATAATTAGAAGGCCAATGGATGGTGGAAGAAGACGAAGATGAGGACGTAGAGTTGGCAGCTTTGGATCCAAGCGAGAGTTCTGATGGTGGCCTGGTGACAGGTTAGTAACAGAAACCCCCTAAGTTGAAATTAAGTTGTTTAAATTGATTGCTGTTTAAATGAAATTGTATATATTATGGAAAGCTGGAAGTAGAGACCCTTATGGATAGCCTTACGAATATTTTAAGGTTCATATGTGATGGGTGTTTGTGACCTCACATATACAAGTAAATAACGTGGAAGCCTATGCCTTGTTTGACACGGGAGCGACCCACTCGTTCATCACAAATAGTTTGGCAACCCGACTCGGATTGCCCATAGCCACAACCATGGTTAGCTTGAGGATTAAGACCCCCACGGGGAGTGTTGTCACCCGAGATCTAATAAAAGACTGTCCATTGGAAATCCATTCACCACTCCAAAAGTGATCTAATTGTTGGAAATGAATAAATACGAAGTTATCCTCGGGATGAATTGGTTAAGTAAAGTAAAGGCAATAGTGGATTGCCAAAAGAGGACTGTATTTTATGATCAATCGGGAGAAAAGTAGAATTTATGGGAGAGGCCTTAGTCCCAAGAAGGATTGATCTAAGCTCATTCGAGCTGATGATGGAGGATGAGGAAATGATACCATTGAGGACGTCTTGGATGAAGGGGAAAACCGTGAGGAAAAGAATATTCCAGTGGTGAATGAATACTTGGATGTGTTCCCAGAAATTTTGCCGGGATTACCGCCAAGGAGAGAGATCGACTTTGAGATTGTGTTGGCTCCAAATACCGAACCAATATCTAAAGCGCCATACCGGATGGCACCGGCTGAGTGAAAGAGCTAAAGACGCAGCTACAAGAGCTCCTAGACCAGAAATTTATAGACCAAGTGTATCGCCATGGGGCGCACCCGTTTTGTTTGTGAAGAAGAAGGACGGATCGATGAGGTTGTGTATAGACTACCGGGAATTGAATAAGGTGACTGTCAAAAATCGATATCCCTTACCAAGAATCGACGATTTATTTGACCAGCTACAAGGAGCTTGTGTGTTCTCACGTATTGACTTACGTTCGGGGTATCATCAGCTAAGGATTAAGCCTGAGGATGTGCCTAAGACAGCTTTTCGTACTCGTTATGGGCACTACGAGTTTTTGGTAATGTCATTTGGACTGACGAATGCACCGGCTGCATTCATGGACTTAATGAATAGAGTCTATAAGCCGCTTTTGGATAAATGTGTATAGTCTTTATCGATGACATCCTCATATATTCAAAGACCAGAGAGCAACATGAGAGCATCTCCGTTTGGCATTGCAAACCTTACGAGATAACAAGCTGTACGCCAAGCTGTCCAAGTGTGACTTTTGGTTAGACCGGATATCCTTCCTCGGACATGTGGTAACGGGAGATGGGATATCAGTTGATCCCGAAAAGATCAAAGCAATAGTGGATTGGAAGCCACCACAAACCGTTACTGAAGTGAGGAGTTTCTTGGGATTGGCTGGCTATTATCGCAAATTTGTGAAGGATTTTTCAAAGATAGCTAAGCCGTTGACTCAATTGACTCAAAAGAACGAAAAATTCATTTGGACAGACAAGAGAGAACAAAGTTTCCAGGAACTAAAGCGACGACTGGTCTCGGCACCGATTTTGGTTTTACCAGATCCGGAAAAGTCTTACACGGTACATAGTGATGCTTCGAGAAATGGTCTTGGATGCGTCTTGATGCAAGAACGGAAGGTCATTGCGTATGCTCTCGGCAATTGAGACCGCATGAGCAGAACTACCCTACGCATGACTTGGAGCTAGCTGCAGTTGTCTTTGCCTTGAAGTTATGGCGACATTATCTGTATGGACAACGGTGTGAGATATACACAGATCATAAAAGCCTTAAATACCTGTTCACACAGAAGGAGTTGAACATGCGGCAAAGGAGGTGGTGGAATTAATAAAAGATTATGACCTGGGAATAAATTACTGTCCAGGAAGAGTGAATGCAGTCGCAGACGCCCTAAGTCGGAAGAATCATGGAGAGGTAGCCGCTTTGATTACAAGCCAGAAGGAGTTGATTAAGGAATTTGAGAAGTTAAGGATCGAGTTCACAGATCAAAGTGCTGAGCTGGAGATATCTAACTTGGTGCTGGAACCAACCCTCGTGGAAAGAATCAAAGAAGCACAGAGGTACGACGAGGTGATACAAAGGATAAAAAGGGAAACCCAAGCGGGGAAATACCTTGACTTTGCCGTGGATGAGGAAGACGTGATCCGGATGAACGGAAGGCTGTGCGTACCAGAGGATGAGGAGTTGAAGAAGGAGATAATGGGTGAAGCACATAACTCCGGGTATACCATGCATCCGGGAGGCACCAAAATGTACCAGATTTGAAGAGTTGCTATTGGTGGAATGGATGAAGCGAGATGTGGCAGATTATGTGATGAAGTGCGCAGTATGCCAACAAGTGAAGGTAGAGCACCAGAGACCGGGCGGAATGCTAAAACCCTTACCTATTCCTGAATGGAAGTGGGATCAAATATCCATGGATTTTGTTTGTGGCTTCCCAAAGACTCCATCGGGCTGTGATGCAATATGGGTAATAGTGGATCGGTTAACTAAGTCGGCGCATTTCCTACCCATAAATATGACCTATTCAATGGAAAAGTTAGCCAAGATCTACATCAGAGAGATAGTAAGATTACATGGCATACCTGCAGGGATCATCTCTGATAGAGACCCGAGATTTGTGTCCAAGTTTTGGACAAGCTTGCAGAAGAGCTTGGGTACTAAATTGCATTTCAGTACGGCTTACCATCCCCAGACCGACGGACAGTCTGAGCGGACGATCCAAACCCTAGAAGATATGTTAAGGGCATGTGCCCTGGAATTCAAAGGGAGTTGGGATAATCATGTTCACCTAATCGAGTTTGCCTATAATAACAGCTATCACTCCACTATCCAGATGCCCCGTATGAAGCCTTATGGACGGCGATGTAGGTCCCCTTTGTTTTGGGATGAGGTGGAAAAGGTAGCAATTGGGCCGGAATTGGTACAGGAAGCCGCGATAAGTGAGGTTGATTCAGCGGAAGATGAAGGAAGCCCAGGATCGACAAAAGAGCTGGGCGACTTGAAAAGACGGGAGCTTGAATTTAAAGTGGGTGATCATGTGTACCTGAAGATAAACCCGATCAAAAGTATCAAGAGGATGCGTACACAAGGGAAATTAAGCCCGAGATACATTGGACCTTTTGAGATTTAGAAAGAGTCGGAACCTGGCGTATCGGCTAGCCCTACCACCTAATTTGTCCGGGATTCACAATGTGTTTCATGTGTCAGTTTTGAGGAGTATGTGGCCGACCCAGAGAGGATTCTGGAATTGGAGCCAATCCAGTTGAGGAAAACCTGACCTATGAAGAACACCCAGTAAAGATATTGGATAAGAAAACTCAAAGCTACGAAACAAAGACATTCACTACGTGAAAGTATTATGGAGGAATCATGCTTTGAAGAGGCAACCTGGGAAGCGGAGGATGAAATCCGGAGAAAGTACCCCGAGATATTTGAAGGAAAGGTACGTCAGTTCCGTTTTGAGGACAAAACTTTATTTAAGGTGGGGAGGTTGTAAACCCCGGAATTCTCAGTAGCTAGAAAACCCCAGGAGTTGGAGACGAAACCCTAACCGATCAGATTGAGTTTAGTGAAATGAGCCTAGGAACCCTAAATCCGGCTTTCCTTCGGTTTCATAGTAAAATAAATATTGGAGTAAATGAATTTGAATTGTTGTTCCAAAGTACATTTCAAACCTTTGAAAGTTTTAAATTCGGGAATTTTTCAATTCCGGGCCTTCCCGAGCCCAATTACGGAAAAGCGTGCCCCGGGCCACGGATTCAGAAAAATATTCCGGAATATTCATTAGAACCGTAATTTTATAAGGATTCCAAAAATATCAATTTCATAATTTTCCGAGCTATAAAGATTACAGTTATAGCTTTTCCCGTGTTTTCGGAACAACCGGTAAAGTAGATGTCTTGTCTACTATTCACAAGTACAACCTACACTACACACTACCCATACCCTATTCTTACATCCTTACAACTACTCATTTCAATTTTCTTTTCCAAGAAAATTTGCTCTTTAAATAATTATTACATTTATTACATTTTCATTTACTAAATTACAAAAAAATCAAATTTTAAACACACACACACCACCATGCATGAAGTGGCCGGCGCCCCTCCCTCATTTCCCCCTCAATTGTATTATTTTTACTTCATTTTTATTAACTAAACCCTAATTCCCTTAGTATATATACTAAATGTTCTCTCTCTCTTCATTTTCTTCTCATTTGAACTTTTGAAAAAGAGAAAAACTCTCTTCTTTTTCCCTTTTGTGCCGTGAGCTTCTTCCTCTCCCCATCCTCACTTTCCAACTTTGCTTCTTCTCTTTTTCACTTCAAGACTCCATTGGTATGTGTATGTAAGCCTTGTTTCTTCCTATTCTTGTAATGGCAAAGGTATACCTTGTGTATTTCCTCATCAAAACCCTATGATGCTCATGCTAGGGATATGGAAATGCATGAACAAGGATGTCAAGCCATCACAAGACATGGATCTTGTGTTTAAATGCATTATGTTAAGATTTCATGTTGCTCATGCATATATAGTAATGACCTTGTATTTATATTGATGTTCATGCCATGAGATTCATGTTATATACATCATATGTAGTAGATCTAAGGTTTAGACATCCACCACTTCATGTACATGCATGATCATAGGTTCATTTTTGTTTATGTGCTTTATTGATCATAAAAATGAGGTCTTGTTCATGTATAGAGATGCTAGATAGTATATCTCCACATATAGATGGCAAGAACATTGAAAAAGGAAGGACTTTGTTAGATATGAAGAATTGAAAATTCGGATGAAATGGAACCCTATCCTAAAGACCTCCAAAATCAATTTTAAACTTATATTTCATAAGAAAAATGAAGGGTATGTGTAATAGATATGTTGAAGGAATTATTTTCATAAGTTTAGATGAGTTTAGGCATGATAAAAATAAGGAAAACAAGAGGTGAAGTTAGGATGAAAAATGTTGACTTTAAATGTGTAGTCAAAATTCGTAACTTTGTGTAATGCCTACATAAACACTTAGTATTTAAGTCTAAAATGAATGTTTTATAAGCTAAATGAAGTCCTTAGATAATGTATACATTGAAGCCCCAATTTTTAATGCATTAGACTAGATTTCCCTTAAGAAAAATGTAAGAAAAGAAAATTTGGAAAATTCGGATTTTTATAACTAGCTTAATTGAAGACATGTTTACCAAATGAAATATGTGAATTTTTGTGCATGGATGGAGGCCATGACTATTATAGACTTTGAGAACCTAATTTTAGTCAAATAATAAGTAGATTACAAGATTAAAAACCAAGGAAACCCTAAGGAGTATAATGTGGGATAATAACTTCTTAGAATTAGCCTTTATGAAACTTTCCCCAACACTTAGGAGTTCCTAAAAGTTTAGTACTACAAAAACCATCATGACCATGCATAAGTTGAGTTCATTACATGGCATACACATTAGTAGTTCATTCCTAAATCATTCATGCATGAATCACTAACTAGGAACATTTCTTATCAAAAGCAAAGCACATTTTCAAAGATGGATCAATTGCGGGACAGAACTGATCCCACTGTTCCGTGACCTTATTATTTTCAAAACTTGGATTTAATACTTGAATTAGATAGATCTTTCGAAGTAGATGAAGATCGATATAAAGTTTGCGAAATTCCGAGTTAAAATGACCAAGTTATGGCCGTTTTAAGTCGAACTTCCAAATATAGCGAGAAATCCGAATTCAACTAGTCTAGATGTATAGTTTGATTTAATTACATGGTGAGAATCTCATAGGGATTATTCTTGATTGGTAGGTGATTCCGAGCAGGACGACTCTCTACCACCCGATTATTATTATTAAGGAGTTTGGTGACCCATGGCCGAGTGAGTTTACTTCCACTCTCAATTAATGCTTGTGAATGTAATGTAGTGGCACTAGTGATGTAGGCAAGATAAAAGAATTGTACAAGCATGATGGGGTAGTGGGAATATTTATGTTGTTGATTGTTGATATGTGAAATGGAGCTTAAGGTATCGAAACCGGGTGTTAAGATGTTGACTGTTTTATAGAATCTATGATGAATGTCTGCGATACTTGTTGGTCACTTAAAAGAATCGAATTAATGACTATTCGACTCCGACTATAACTGAGTCATTCATGTCACAATGGGGTTGGAGCATTTGCATTGGTTGGTTTTTCGTGACCCATAAAACGAATGTGAGGTTAATCGTGATCCATAAAACGAATGTGAGGTTAATCGTGATCCATAAAACGAGTTTTAATCAGTTGACCGTGAGCTTAAACGGCGTCGTACCGCAGGATTCGTTAATCTGCTAACCCGGGATGGAGGGCGCAAGTCCATCCACATATGATTTCCGGTTGGTCATATGTTTGATGATTTCATTTATATGGTGCATGCACTTGCTTGAATAATTACTTGTTTGAATGATTGTATTAATTGCGTTATGGAAGTATTACTCACTAAGCTAGTTAGCTTACGCCCCGATAGTGTTTATCTTTTGCAGCATGAGTTTATATGGCTTAGGCCAGGCAAGCCACATCGCAGGTACCGGAGATAGGAGTTTCCCATAGAAGTTTGATTCATTTCTTTTGTATAGACTTCCATTGGAAACTAAGGACTCTGGATGACTGTAATAGACTGTTATTCTTTTGCGGGGGAATGCCCCTTAGATTTTGTAAACCTTAAAGATTTATGCGTTTTGATTTATTATCTATGGCTAATGAATGCCTTGTTAAACTGTTAAACTCCATTTGTTGAAGTATTCTATTGTCGTAAGGGAACGCTTTACATCTACTTAAGACTCCTGAAGGCCCGGGTTAGGGAACTCGAGAGTCTTACTTAGTATGTGGCGGACTGTTACGTTTAGGATACCCTACGGGGCGTGACACCGGACCTTACTTCGAACTCCTCGCTTAGGCTCTTAAGACGGCCTGGGTTCGACCGTATCTAGCACACATTGTGTGCATGAATGCAAATGCACATGTGAATGAAATGAACTAATTTAAAATCTAAATCACAGACATATATACAAAAACACATACAAACATATAATTATACAATATACAAAAATAAAGGATAAATTTTAAATTTTAAACTTAAGTGGCTAGCCCTCTTAAAAAATAAGCGAATCCCCAGTGGAGTCGCCAAGCTGTCGAGCCTGGATTTTGAGAATCATCCGGTTCATTTCTCCTAACCCGATTCATATTAAACCCTAACCCATTTAACATGAATCCTCGACTAGGAGTTAAAAGAAATTTTAATTTTTGAAAACTTTTTAGAGTCGCCACCCGATATAAATCGAGAAAAAATGAAAGCCAGGATTAATGGGTCGGTTAATCCTAACTTAGCCACTAGTCTGCGAAAAGTTTGATTTAAAAATCAAATTTTTTAAAAAAATACCAAATATCCGAGTTCGGGGGCTAACCTATTAAAACCTAAGCGGTTACCACTTTAAATTTAAAATTTAGAATTTATCCTTTTCTATACTAAAAAATTCAAACAAAACATTTGTAAAACAAATATCTAGAAGTTTAATCATGCATTTTTACTTTTATGTATTTTTTCTTAGAATTTAAATATCAACAAACATTTGTATTTTTCCTTTTTAAAATAAAAACTTATAATATGTACAAAATGATTATTTCAAAATATCAAAACAAAATATATTTTTTCTAATTTTATTGTCGCCCCCTAGGTGCCTACGTACTCGCTAATCGAGATCAGACAAAACGTAGTTCTTTTATAAAGAACTTAGTTTGTTGATCAATTTTATATTTTTAAAATATTCTCACTTTAAATTCATTAAATTTTGAATTTTCATGAAAACCAATTTTGATGATCCTATGATCTAATCAATTGATTTTTATTTCATAAAAAATGTTTTCTAAGTTCAAAAATCATTAATTCATGGCTAATTTAATGCTACATGAAAATAATTTTGAAAACTTTGAGTATTATCTTTATAGCAAATTTATGAAGATAATTTTGATAAAAAAACTTAATTAATATCATGATTTTAAAAAAAACATTTTTATCTTTATTATTCAACAACAATTTTGGTTTAAAAAATCTATTTACAATTTATTATTTTTCAAAATTCAATAATCATCACATATGTTCAGAACATATTCAAAATATATCATAACAAAATTAAAATACAAAAAACAAAACATCTCATGCATCAAATATATATATTTAAAGATCAATTTATATGCAAATACATATTCAAAAATATCCAAAAATATCAAAAATTGCTAAAACATGTAAATTTATATTAAAAATAATTTTTCTAATTTTTTGGATTTTCTGAATTTTTCTGGATTTTTTACGAATTTTTATTAATTTTTTCCTATTTTTTCCTATTTTCCGAAATTAAATATATAATAAATAACTAATAAAAAATTGCGGACTAACCTGGACCGTTGGATTTTCTCGGATCAGATCTGAAGTGTCTGATCAGTGGACCAAATCTGACCGTCTGATCTGTTGACTCGCGATCTGGACCGTGGATCTACTGATCAAATCTGGAGTGTAGGATCTGCTGATCAAATCTGGACCGTAGGATCCTCTGATCAAATCTGGACCACAAGATCTTCTGATCAAATCTGGACCACAGGATCTGTTGACTTTTGACCGACGACCGTTGACCGACGATCGACTACCGTTGACCGATGACCGACCGGGTTGGATTCGGATTTCGGGTCGGATCTCGGAGCTCCGTCGGGCGAAGAAGACGATCACGCTACCTTTCGAGCGTTCCTCGCCGCTCCTGGTGGTTTTCGAGGGCTGCAACCTTGTCGGCCCGACGTGGATTAAGGTGCTGCGTCCGTTGGTGTGGTGGTTCACTCCCAAAACCACCAGAAGTGGCGGTTCGTGCGGTGGTTGACGGCGGCGAGGAATAAAAAATTTTCTAAAAATTTGCAGAACTTCCAAATGCAAATTCGAGCAATTCTAAACACTATAATCAATCAAAAACACTTCCTAGATGATCCTAACACTCTTTAATTGGATCGAAATCCTCCCGATCACTTCGAATTTGCAAATTTTGTAATTCGAATACTTTCTACTCTATTTTCAGATCTCGATCGTGTAGTGTGTATTTTGCGAAATTGAATTGTGCTTTCTGCTTGTGGGGTGATCCTATTTATAGAGTTCGAAACAATTTGTCATTTCGAAGCTTTGTACTTGTTCAATTTTTGAATCACGAATCGTTATACTTTTTCAAATAAGAACGATTCAAAATTGGGACTCGATTCGTGATTGTTGGTTCAAATTGATCACGAATCTTATGTTTATACATCATAACTCTTCGATTAAGTGTGTTTAATTTGATCAAAGAACACAATTCGGCCAATTTTAAAATTTGAAAAATCATGTCCATTCGAATTTTTTCCCAATTTTCATGACTTAATTAAGATGGCTTTTGGAATGAAAAAATACGTGAATTATGTACAGATGTGATGTATCCCATGCCTAGTTTGTGTCTGTACAATTAATTTCGAAAAAACACAAAGATTCGTTGCTCAAATGATGTCTCAAAGTGGATGAACCAATGTGTCTTTTGGGAAAAAAAATTGAACAAAAAGAGGCAAAATCTGCCTTGGGCTAGGATCGAACTCGGGTCCCCTTGCTCCTGTGTCCATGGTCTGAACCGTTAGGCCGTTGGCCAGTGCCTTGGTCATATGGCTAACCCACTAATACTTAAGACTAATAAAATATATGTTATATTAAGCTCAAATAATTATTTATTTTAATTTTTCTTACATATATTTTATTTACATTACTATTATTCATTTAATTATTTTATTATACATATTTTATTCCTCTATTTTTTATTTTTTCTATTTTCTCTTTTCTCTCTTTTTTATTATACTATTATTTTTTATTTTTATTATTATATCTTATGAACTCATCATGACATTAATTTAATCTAAACTTAAGCCTAATTTTTAATCGGGCAAAAATTGGGTGTCTACAGTGCTTAGATGTGAAGACTAGATAGAACTCAACATACCTAATGTTAGAGGCAACCTTGAAATTTCAAAAAGCTTTTGATTTGTTAGAGGTCACTAATAGTAGGTATTCCATGGATCTTACTATGAAGAAAGGCACTCCAACGTTTGATGATTGAGAATATGCCAAATCATTATTGCCTTTTCTTAAGATTTTCTATGACACTACTTTGAGCTTGTTTGGTGCTCTTCATGTCACTAGTAATGAATATATGAAGAAGATTTTTGGTCTTGGTATGATGATTTCTGATGTGATTGAAAAAGGTAGAGATCCTAGCTTGAAAGCAATGGCTTTTAGGATGAAAAAGAAGTATGACAAGTATTGGGCAAATATTGATAATATCAATGTTTTGTTATTTGTTGCATTAGTTCTTGATCCTAGATGCAAATTGCAATAAGTTGACTATATGGTTGGTGAATTTTATGTTGTGGGTATTGCAAACAAACTAAAAGAAAAGGTGATACTTGTTTTGGACTCTTTGTTTGAGTCTTATGGTGCTTCCAAGCTTACATCTACTGTCAAAATAAGAGAAGAACAACAAGATTCAGACACATCTATGATGGTTGACAAATATCAAGATGTAGGCCAATACTTAGATGATAAGTTCATGAAACATGGTAAGGATGAAGGAAGTAAGGATTTTAAAAGTGAATTAGAAAAATATTTGCATAATGATTGTGAGAGGAAGGTACCTTTTTTGATATATTAGGTTGGTGGAAAATAAATTCATCTAAATACCCAACAATAGCTTTGATAGCAAGGGATGTGTTAGCTATTCCTGTGTCTATAGTTGCTAGTGAATCCGCTTTTAGCATTGGAGGTCGTATGCTTGATTCATTTTGGAGTGCGCTTACACTTAAACTTGTGGAAGCTCTAATTTATGGACATAATTGATTGAGGAATTCAAGTCAACCAATATATCTTGAGTCTATCTTGAAACAACTTGAGTCGTTATCTATAGGTAAAACTATTTCTACTTTTCATTTTTTTTTTGTTTTGTTGATCTTTTACTTCTATATTGAAATTATTGAACTTCTTTGCTTTTTTTTTTCCATTTTTTTTTATGTAGAAACATTTTGCATTATAGAAGATCATCCTCTTTGCACAATTTATCACACCCTTACAGGGTACCCTAGTCGTAATAGTAAGCCATGTAACTAACTGAGGCCTCTAGAAAGTTACATAAACACTATACAACTAATGTTCCCTTATTGGAGTGGACAATGAAAACAGGATCGAAAGTTGTGTAAGTGAGAAAGATATTGCATATATATATATATATATATGACCACAGAGGAACATATAACAAATCTAGAGCTTCATAAAAGCGTTACAAACCAAGGTCTACGGAGTTTGAATCGAACCCCATAACCAAGAAGGCTATAAAGATAAACAAACTTAACTTAAGCTATTATAACCATAATTAGTCTCTATTACATATATGGTCTTTGCCTTAACAAAACACATGGTCTAAAAAGTCTAACTCTCGCACTTGAGCTTAGTTTGTCTTCTTACTTAAAACCCTGTAATTCAACAGTCTAAGAGAGTGTGAGCACATAAAGCTCAGTGAATAACAAAATCTTAGTACAAACATTAAGATCAAACAAGTAGAAATAGCAATCATATGCAGTGCATGAATCAATCATTTGCAACAAACATGGTTTGAATAACCAGAATTCAAACCTATGGGATTTACGCCCTCCCTAAGGTTGAAGGATAATTTCAATAATTCATGCCCATGAGAAACTCAATACCAAAGTAGAAGGATTTTCTCTTCACCTAACCTTCCTGGGGGAATAGTCTCTACCAGAGCCCCTCAGGACACGAACAATCTTTTAGAGAATCATTTTTGTTATCAAAATAGAACTTCCACTTGTCATAAAACTTGAGAAATCTCACTAAGTATTAACACTCTTAAGCTAACTCCAACACGGACGAACTCCTTCGAAGTCTACTTAGTTTCTGCGAAGTTGACAACCCTATAGTAACTTAGAAGCAGACTCACTGGTCCCAACAAGCATTATCACATAATCGAATTTGTTAATACGTGACAAGAATACCATGCTAATGCAATATGATGTTATGAAATGCATGTCATATTAATATTAGAAGTCTATTAAACTTAGTTCCATATTATCAAGTGATCATATCAACTTCAAACACTTAATGAGACAACTATATAGTAATTTCAAACAAGTGGTTGTCACTTCGACTATTAAGAATTGCAATTCAAACATACATTACATACCATGTAATAATTCCCATCCCCATGCAATTGATTCCTTATAGTTACAATTAAACTATATTCCACTACTTACAAACACAAACAAAGTGCTAAAATTTAAGTTACTCACCCGTGCATGCTCCTTAATCATCGTAATAGTCCAACAGGAAATCCAACTCGTGATCTAGGGTACCTATAAGATAGAAAATTTGTATTATTATCTACATAATAAAGACAAGAAGGATTAAACAAGATTCTAAAGCTAAAAGAGACAAAGAAACACTTCAAAGCTGCCATGCGCGTTACCATGCACCGTACCAAGGGTCATGTTAAATAGAGCATTACATAAGCCTCACTACACCCACCGCCACGCCCCATGCTAAGGAGCAAAATAAGGACAAGTAGCCACCACGCCCCTTGCTATCACTCCGTAGTGGCAAGGGTGAACGAAAACAGAACCCACCACACCCTTTACCATGCCCCATGGTAGCCTAGATTTCACAATTTTGAGATCATGACTCCCCTCACCACGGGTCGTGGTACTTCTACAGCGAATACACACATACTTCATACAATTTATACACGCTTTAACCAATTCCAATTGTCTTGTTTTCATCTAAAACACTTGTATATCATGATACAAGACTCAAATTCACCATCCACTCCTTCAAGTTCTCTAACTCATCTCTAAACCACATCAAAGTCCAACTATCAATCCAACCATTCACTTCAACCATTGAAACTTCAACTCTACTTTTCTATCAGTTGGTCCAGAAAAGATAGCCAAGCGGGGAGGTGAATTGGTTATAAAAATTTACTTTTAAAAATTTAAACAAATTTCACACCACTTGGTTATTCAATTAAAATGGCTTTGAAACTTTCTTAAAACAATAAGCTTAACAAGTAAAAACTTTAAACAAATATTTGGATCAAAATGATTTTCTTAAGCTCACGAAAAATCAAGAGTTATTTCAAAACTTTCTGCTTTCAGAAACCTTCTAAATAACTCTCTGATTAAGAAAGTATAGATAAATTACTCTCTAATCAACCTTCTGAGCATATATCACAAATATAAAAATAAAGAGCAATGCATGAATTTAAAGAAAGATAAGGAGTAGAAAGTGCAAAGCGAATTATAGAGGTTCCACCTTGAGCGTCAATCCTCTCTTCCAGCTCCAAGCCAGGGTCCTGGTATTGCATACCGATTGAGTTCCACTATCTAATCAAATTAATAAAGTTATAAGAAGTTCTTGCCAATTCTCTTTAGCCACAATTCACTCAGCTTGATTCTCCTAAGCAATCAATGTACTAAGCCCACTTGTAACTCTCAAACTCATACTAATTGTGTAAAATTAAATCAAAGGAATAAAAAGTAAGTTTCCTCAAATATTTCATTCAAAAAGGACACTAGAAAAATATGACAGTTTTTGCACGATAAGAATGCTTTGATCATTATTTTCTTCTTTTGTTTTTTTTTTCGCAATTGTTGTTGTTCTCTGTCTTGTTTTTCTCTTTTTAATCTTATTTACTCCAACGGCTAGAAGAGGAAATGGATAACTTCGTTCCAGATCTTGCGCATGGAATTCGCTTGTGTTTATCCAAAATTTGTCAAACATATCAGCTCGTGTTTATCTTGTAATCTATTCAATTTAAATTTTGATTTCTTGAAGTAATCTTGAAATTTCTGCTTCAAAGGATAATCCCAACAATCTAACAACTTGTATGTTTATCTTGATCTTGAATTTCAAATTTGAAAACATCTGTTGTTGACTAAATCCTTTGTCTAGTACTGTTCATGCTACATTCAAATTCTCCATGATTTTCAAGCTTCAAAATTCCTTAGACATACTCTTTAAAATCTGAAATATGTTTTGTAATTACTTCATATTATGCACACTAACTTTCTCCTCAAATGTAATTCGTTGTAAATTAAATTTACAACCTTGAATCGTTCTTCTTCAAAAATGCCATTATGAGCTTCCAAAAATTTTGATCATTAATTCAAAATTAAATTCCTGTGGATATTGAACCAACTTTGTGGAACACATTGAGTATGTTACCCAAATTATACTCAACATTGCAACTATGCCTTCAAAAATTAAATGTAAGTTGACATACATGTGATGTTGTTCTTGTATACTAACGTTCTGACGTTCCTTCTTATAGTTAAAAAAAAGACTTGCATTCCATTGAAGAACCTTCTGATTAACCTTCTGATTTTCTTTCTGATATAATTCTTATACTGCACACTTAATCAAATATGTAAGATATCATTTAATCCTTTTTGTTATCATCAAAATCATCATTTGAGAGAAATCAACATTCTTCCTCTTTTGATGATAACATAACCTATATATAAACAAAATAATAATTTGAAAAATAAATTCATTCACTTCGTAAATATCATATTTATATCAGTAACATTCAAGTCAAATTATTATATTTTGTTTTACTTTTCTCCCCTTTTTTGTTAGCATCATAAAGTAGACAAAATAAGGTAATCATAAGCATTCATATTAGAATGTTTGAAACCAACAAAATACCATAGTAGCAATTTTTTACAGACCAAAAAGAAGTCTTCAAAGATGTCAAAAGAAACAACAACAAAGATATTCATTAATCTTTCTTATAGCCAAGAAAATGTCCAGATTTTTTAGCCTTCATCTTCCTTCTTTGACGAAATGTGGGGCGTGATTGTTGAGCAATTAGATTGTGTTGTTGAAGGAAATTTAGAACAGAGGATATCACTTCAACTTTTGACGGTTGATTTGGTGAAATAGGTTCAACTGGATGTTGGATAGGAACAATAGAGGGATTAGCTCTTGAGGATCAGTTAGGATGTCTTTTTGCCTGGTGAAGGCTGTTGTGAAGGACCTGAAGGATGAATAGGAGTTGGAGGTCGATAAGAAGATGGAGGTTTCACATGATCATCAAAGTAATAATCCTTAAGTGAATCAAGTATTGATTCAACCAAGGGTTTCTTATAGTATGTAACGCCCTAACCTGTTGGCAATTACAACCCGCCACGGTCCTCTCTTAAATAGGATATGCAAAGGCTATAACATTCTAAAACCACAATTTAAAACACCTAAAATATAATCTCCACAACTCTCTTAGAGGACACAATAGAAAGTTCAAATCTTGTAAAACCTATAAATAACAATCTTTTCAAACATCCTGTTGATCCAAACAATGTTGGCAAAACCAAAGCCAACAAATCCAAAATACATAAAATTTCAAAAATCCTTTTTAACATATAAATTCTTAACATAGTTCCAAATATTGTAAATGATCTCAAAATTCTTCTCATATAAATCAATATCTGAATCTATTCCTCAGCAAGGTAATCTGGACCGCTATCGTCATCCCATGATCTATGTACATATCATAACTAGATAAATCAAAGACTACATCCTCATCACCTGTACCTGAAAAATGAAAGGAATGAGCAAAATCGCTCAGTTCGCCAATCTAAAAAACAAATGCATATGCACACGCAACATATATATCAAATGCAACTTAATATAATACAAACAACCATATTATTATCTTTATTAAGCCAACATATCAACATAGTTCAGAACTACTATACATTAGTCCCGAACTTAGAGTAACTCAGACCCCATGAGAAAAGCAACAAACTCTTTGAAAATAGGTAATTATATACATATATTGGTGAATGGGTACTCCCCAAACACCTGTAACCATATTGCTAAATCACTTAAATCTACCGGAATCATCTCCAAGTGCAACTCCATTAGGGACAATGACACACAAGGATCATCAGTAAGGATGCAAGAAGGCGAGTTTTTATAGGATACCCGACCCGCCCAGCCCGATAAATACCCTATAGGGTTTGGGACGGGTTTCGGGATTAATAATAAAACCTTATAGGGTATTGAGACGTGTTTTGGGACAGATGTAAAACTCGTTGGGAACCCGAACCCATTAATATATATATATATATATCAGACTTAATCTTTTGATTCTTCTCGCCATCTTGTAATCCTATTCTCGTCTAATCACGTCAAAGGCAGCTTTTTTTTTTCTTTTTTTATTAAATTATTAAAAGAAACTATAAAACCCTAAATCCTTAGTCCTCATCTTCAATCTCTCCCTCATTCGCCGTCGCACTCCTCAAAAGTCAGACCTCAGTCCTCCACTCCTTCTCCTCCAAAACCCAACTTTTATTTTCTTTCTAGCATCACAATCGTAGCTCAAGGACTGTCAAGCGTCGCTTTTGCTTGGAACAACAAATAGATCTGCTGTTATTTTCCTTCTCGCAATCGTTGCTCGTGGATCTCGGTAATGCATGACTCTAACTGTTTTTTTTTCTTATATGCATGTCATATGAATTTATTTATCTTAATTTTGGTGAACTATTCGTGCATTAAAAGGAGATGACTCCCTCTTTCCCAGATCTGGTAAAAATTGAATTGTTCTTTTTTGTAGATCCGACAAACTTTTTTAAGGAAAAACCAATAGAGCCTAAGGATTGTTTGGTTTTCGCAATTCTTAAAATGCAGTTCTTACGATGTAGCTGATTGAAATTTGTTTAACAATAATCAATTCTTTTGCATTGTATTATAATTTGATGAGAGATGCTTTTATTTTGTCTAATTTTTATTTCTCTTTAAAATTTGTATTGTGATTTGATAAATATTGTGATGAACATTACATTCTCTTTAATTTGGTTTCCTAAGAAACTTTTGATTTTCTTCCCATGAAAATGGTATTTTAGAAAGAGGATTGAATAAGTAATGATAAGAGTTTTCTTCTTAGCTTGTGAAGTAAAAAAAATTAGAAATAGAAAAGATGAAAAAACCCTATAGGGTTTAGGACGAATACCTTATAGGGTTTGTTTAGCGGGTTTTGGGTTCATAGACAAAAACCCTATCGGGTTTGGGATGGGTTTCGGGAACCCTACTAGGTATCAGGTTCGAGTTTTAGTATACCTGTCACGCCCCAAAGGGTACCCTAAACGCGATAGTCCACCACACCTGATATTTAAACTTAAGTATGACAACCTTAGTCATCCCATAATTTTATATATCGAGTGTAAGGTGTACTTACACAACTTTTTGGATCACACTTTGATTCGAGTAGTCTTAAGAAAGCATACATAGCAATAAGAATATAAAACACAACAAAATAAATAGTTAAGTTTTACAAAAGCCAAGGGGGCATACCCCGCGCCAAAATAATGGGAGTCTTCATCATCTAGCTCCAAATTACAAATATCTGAGTCTACATTAAAGAGATTTTCCTAGAAGTCCATGCCTATACTAGGTCCCGACTTCCTCAAAAGCTCTTTAATCCAATGTGATAAACCTACACAAGATGTCCTCTCGGAACAACCAAAATAGGGACACTGCAACAAAAACTATTGGGGTATAAGCTAATTGCTTAGATTCATTTTCCAAGTAACATACTCGATCAAGCTAAAAATATCTATACAAGCAAGTTATAACTAAGCAACCATATGAATGTACAAGCAAATGAGCAAGCAAGCATATGACTTTCCGGTAGTCATATGTGAATGGATTTACGCCCTCCATTCGGGGTTTGGGGTAGTTCATAAGTCATGCGACTACAGTTCCAAGTTGGTCCATAAGACATGCAACCATAGTCCCAATCTTAAGTGGGGTGGTCATAAGACATGCAACCACAATTTCAATGTTGGTCCATAACTCATGCAACCATAGTTTTCATTATTTGAAGGGGTGGTTCATAAGTCATGCAACCCTAGTCCCCTTCATTAAAGACCCGCTGCCTCCCAAATACACCTTTGTCCCACCAAAGGCATACTCGACAATGATATGTGACTCACTAGTGATATGCATACAATTCATATAATCATGGCATATTAATTAGATAATTTTAAAAGTGATCATACAGATTTCAAACACTCCAAATCTATACTAGCTCATACAAAGTTATTGCAACAAAGCTTGCCTCGATATACTTATCGTTCATTCATGCAAGTTTAGATCACCATTCAATCCCAATTTTATCTTTTCCTAAGTCTAATGCCACTACTACTACAAGCACACCCAAGAGCATAATTAATTGAGAAATGAACTCACATGTCCATGTAGTGAAATCCACTAGTCGTAATAGTCCTCGGGAAGTGGTAACCCGTCCTCCAATTCACCTAAGTGCAAAGAATACCCTCAGTGAGTATCTCTTATGAAGTGCTATTAAACTTAACAATTTTATTTACTAAGTTCGTCAATTTTCGCCTAAGTTGAATGCTTAACTTAAAAAGGTCATATCTAACTCATTTTAACTCGGAATTAAGCTTATAATATACCGATTTCTATCTACTTCGAAAGAGCTATCTATTTCCAATGTTAATTCAAACTTTTGAGGTCATTTAAGGGTCGGAAACATACTGTATAGTAGGGTTGCGAAAATCCAAGATTTGAGCCTTTGTGAAAAATTGTCATATCTACTCTATTTAACTACTTAGATTAACTTATTTTAGTCCTAACTTGCAAGAAGACCTTTAAAACAAAATCAAGAGACGACACACTTATTTAATCCCAAACACAAAGTTCAAATGAAACTTCTAAAAATCCATTTTCATAAAACCGAAATTATAAGTTGAAACTCATTGTCTTGTTTTGAGTAATTCATTTACTAAACTTACTTAGTTCAATGAAAATAATTTTCCTATATTTATCATCAAGGCATTCCATTTTCAAATAAAATACTTGTTTTGAGATCTAAAAGGAGGTTTTCAAAATTGGTCTCCTTAGATACGAATTTCCTCTTTAAAGTTTATAATGAAAACAAGACCTAAATTTTGTCTTTTACAAAGCACTTGATTTTAGAAATACTTTTTAGTAAAACTCATTTAAACTTATGAAAATTCATTCCTTAATATCTATACAAGAGCCCTTATATTTTTCTAAATCTTCATTTTAAAGTTGAATGATGGGTTCCAAAAATGGGTCTTGTCTAGATCCGAATTTTCATAAATTTTATTTTGAACATATCTCTTGAGAAAATTCATCAAACTCATGAAAACAACCCATTACATATTATATCTTAAGAACCCTTCATTTATTGAATAAAATCCTATTTTTGAGTTGGAAAACATGTTTTTATTTTAGATCTTTGTCTTGATCCGAAAATCAATTTTTACTTTTGAAAATAAACTTCGAAAATCAACTTTGATTCTTGTAAGATGAAGTCTTGATGATATACATCCATCAAACCTTCATTTTCTTAACAAAACTTCCATTTCAAGACTTGGAAGAGGGTTTTTTAAAATGATGCCTTGACAATTTACGAATTTTACTTTTTCATTCAAACTCAAATCCAAGATCTACTCAAAATACAACCATGGAAACATAAAAAAAACTTGGTAGTAGCCTTAAACTTCTAGATCTACACATAACATAACTAAAGCTTTGTAAGACTCTAGGATCTACAAGTTATCACAAAAATAAGAATATAAGCAAGCCTTCAAGATAACAAAATATTAATAACAAAAAAGAGATCATCAACAAGAGGAGTGTTTCAATCTTCCATCATCATCCATAGCTTTTTAAGCTTGTGGAATATCCTTGATGCATGAAACACCCATAATCATCCTACAACATCCTATGGAAGTTAAAAGAGAATGATTACCTCAAATATTTGCAAGAAAAGTGTGTATGAGCAAGGAAAGAAAATGGTGGTAGCTTGTTCTTAGAAGAACAAAGCAAAGAAGAAGAGAAAGGAAAGGAAAAAGAGAGGGTTTGAGAGTTTTTGGAACAAATGGAATGAAAAGTGAAGAGAGAGAAAAGTAAAGGAGTATTTATATAGGTGGATTTAGGGTTTGTTTGTATAATACAAGGAGTTAAAATGAAACAAATTGGGGGGAAAAAAATGGGGATTTGCGCCGGCCAATGAAGGGAGTGAGAGGGAGATATATTTGATTTCATTTGAAATTTGAATTTGTATAATAAATTGTATTAATTGTAATGATTTGTTAAGAGACAAAATTTCTTGGAAAAGAAAATGAATTGAGTGATTGAAAGGTTGTAAGAATAGGGTATGGGTATGTGTGTAGGGTTGTACTTGTGAATAGTAAGAAATAATAGATAAGACATCTACTTTACCGGTAGTAACGAAAATACGGGAAAAAATGCTATAACTGTAATTTTTATAGCCCGAAAAATTATAAAATATATATTTTTGAAATCCTTATAAAATTCCGGTTCTAACGAGTATTCCAGAATATTTTTCTGAGTTTCTAGTTCCGGGGCTCGCTTTTCCATAACGAAGCTCGGAAGAGAAAATTTTTCGAAATCAAAATTTTGTATGATTTGAAATATACTATAAAACAATAATCCGCATTAATTTATCTTATAGAGGTTCTTTTATATAGAAATCTAAGAAAAGCCAGAATTAAGGTTCCTAGGTTACTTGTACTAATCCTATTTAGGGTTTTGATTTCCTATTTACGGAGCTTACTCAGTTACTAAGAAAACCGGGGTTTACAACCTACCCACCTTAAACAAAGTTTTGTCCTCAAAACTTGAACGGCTTAGTTGATTCTTTAAACAGGTTTGGATATTTCTGCCGCATCTCATTTTCTGCTTCCCAAGTTGCTTCCTCGTGTGTATGATTCCTCCAAAGGACCTTTACATACTTAATTTCCTTACTCCTTAATTTTTGTACCTTTGTATCCAAGATCTGCACGGGTGCTCCTCATACTTGAGGTTTTCCTTTAGTAACACTGGTTCCAATTCTATGATCTGATCCGGTCGAGACATGCTTGCGAAGAACAGAGACATGAAAAACATTGTGCACTCCGAAAGATTTGGTGGCAAGGCAAGGCGATATGCTAACTCTCCCACCCGTTCCAACTCTTCAAAGGACCAATATACCGGGGGCTCAACTTTCCTTATGAGCGACTCGATGAATACTCTTTATAGCATTTATCTTTAATACACATGATCCTCCACTTGAAACTCAGAAGAATCCTTCTTCTTAAATCTGCCCAACTTTTCTATCTATCTTGGGCTTCCTTCATCCGTTGTTAGATTATCCGAACCTTGTCGGCAGCATCTTGTACAAGATCAGGTCTAAGAACTATCTTCTCAACATCATCCCAAAACAACGCAGATCTACACTTACGTCCATATAAGGCCTCATAAGGCAGCATCTTGATAGTCGAGTGATAGCTATTGTTGTAGGCGAACTCAACCAAAGGTAAGTATGCTTCCCAACTTCCCTTGAACTCCATCACACATGCCCTAAGCATATCCTCCAAAGTCTGAATTGTTCTTTTAGATTATCCATCAGTTTGAGGATGATAAGCTGTGCTAAAATGCAACTTTGTCCCCAAGCACTTCTGCAAGCTTATCCAAAACTTAGACACAAACCTCGGGTCTCGATCCGATACAATCCCGGCCGGTACTCCATGTAGGCGAACAATTTCCTTCATGTACAGCATTGCCAATTTATCGATCAAGAAAGTCATACTTATTGGCAAGAAGTGAGCAGACTTAGTTAACCGATCAACCACACCCATATAGCATCATGACCTGACGGTCCTTGTAAACCACAAACAAAGTCCATAGAAATTTGGTCCCACTTCCATTCTGGTGTAGGCAAGGTTTTAAACAATCCACCTGGCCTTTGATGTTACACCTTCACTTGTTGCATGTTGGGCACTTAATCACAAAATCTGCCACATCCCATTTCATCCCATTCCACTAATAATGTCCTTTAAGGTCTTGGTACATCTTGGTTCCTCCCGGGTGTATCGTATATCCAGAATTGTGTGCTTCGCTCATAATTTCTTTTTTCATTTCTTCATCATCAGGCACACACAATCGTCCTTTCATCCTTATCACGTCGTCTTCATCTATGGTAAAATCAGTATACTTCTCCTTCTGAACTTCCTTCTTTATCCTTTGAATCACCTCATCATAACGTTGGGCTTCTTTAATCCTTTCTACTAAAGTCGGCTCCAACACCAAACTTGCTATCTCCATTTCCAAGTCATGCCCAACAAATTCGATGCTTAACCTCTCAAATTCTTTAATCAATTCTTTCTGGTCCGTCAAAAGAGTTGCGACCTCCCCGTGGTTCTTGTGACTCAAGGCATCGGCAACTGCATTCACCCTTCCCGGGCAATAATTTATCCCCAAATCGTAGTCAAGTCATTTAGATTTATCATAATTAGCAGAAAAAATGTTATCATAAAGGGATTAGGATTTGAGTGGTGCATGTTTTAGTCTATCTTTAGAATTTAGTGGTTAAACTCTGTTCACTTATATTGTTGACTGGTTGCAAGAATCGATTTTTCATCCACTACTGTTGAAGTTTTGTCATGGCACCACCATATCATTATCCATGGGAAAATTTTGAGTTGATATGTTTCACCTTTACATCAGCGAGAAGCAAACTCCTCCCTATACCAATGGTGTATTAAGAAATTTTATTTCTAACATTTTGCCTTAAAAAGAAAGGTAGTAAAGTCATTTCAATTTATCATAAATACCAGAAAAAATACGTGTCATAAAGGGATTACTACTTGAGTGTGCACGTTTTAGTCTATCTTTAGATTTAGTGGTTAAAACTTTGTTCGATTGTATTGTTGACTATATGTAAGAATCGATTTTTCTTCCACTACTACTGATGTCTTAGCATTGGACTTCCATATCATTATCCATGAAAATTTTAAGTTGATGTGTCTCACCTTTCCATCAGCGTGAAGCAAACTCCTCCCCATACCAATGGAGTATTACGAAATTTTATTTCTTATCTTTTGCCTTAAAAAAAAAGGTAGTCAAGTCGTTTAGATTTATCATAACAGCAGAAAAAAACGTGATCATAAAAGGATTACTATTTGAGTGTTGTACGTTTTAGTCTATCTCAGGAATTTAGTGGTTGAACTCTGTTCACTTGTATTGTTGACTAGTTGCAAGAATCGATTTTTCTTCCACTACTATTGAAGTCATGGCATGGACCTACATATCATTATCCTTGGGAAACTTTTGAGTTGATGTGTTTCAACCCTTTATCAGCATGAAACAAACTCCTCCCCTACTAATGGAGTATTACGAAATTTTATTTCTAATCTTGCCTTAAAAAAAAGGTAGTCAAGTCAGTTAATTTATCATAAGTGGTAGAAAAAGACGTGATCATAAAGGGATTACTATTTGAGTGGTGTACGTTTTAGTCTATCTTTAGAATTTCGTGGTTAAACTCTATTCACTTGTATTTTTGACTGGTCGCAAGAATCGATTTTTCTTCCACTACTATTGAAGTCATGGCATGGGACCTCCATATCATTATCCACGGGAAAATTTTTGAGTAGATGTGTTTCACTTTACATCAACGAGAAGCAAACTCCTCCCCTAACCAATAGAGTATTAAGAAATTTTATTTCTAATATCTTGGCTTCAAAAAAAAGGTAGTGAATTCATTTAGATTTATCATAAATAGCAGAAAAAGACGTGAACATAAATGGATTACTATTTGAGTGGTGCATGTTTTAGTCTATGTTTAGAATTTATTGGTTAAACTATGTTCGCTTGTATTGTTGACTGGTTGCAAGAATTGAATTTTTCTTCCACTACTATTGAAGTCATGGCATGGGACCTCCATATCATTACATTGGAAACTTTTGAGTTGATGTGTTTCGCCTTTACATCGCGTGAAGCAAACTCCTCCCCCTACCAATGAGTATTACGAAATTTATTTCTAATCTTTTGCCTTAAAAAAAGGTTGTCAAGTCATTTAAATTTATCATAAGTGGCAGAAAAAGACGTGATCATAAAGGGATTACTATTTGAGTGGTGTTTGTTTTATTCTATCGTTAGAATTTAGTGGTTAAACTCTGTTCACTTGTATTGTTGACTGGTTACAAGAATCGATTTTTCTTTCACTACTATTGAAGTCTTGGCATGGGACCTCCATATCATTATCCATGGGAAAATTTTGAGTTGATGCGTTTCACCTTTATATCAATGTGAAGCAAACTCCTCCCCCTACCAATGGAGTGTTATGAAATTTTATTTATAATCTTTTCCCTTGAAAAAAAAAAGGTAGTCAAGTCATTTAGATTCATCACAAATAACAGAAAAAGATGTCATCATAAAGGGATTAGTATTTGAATGGTGCATGTTTTTGTCTATCTTTAGAATTTGGTGGTTAAACTCTGTTCACTTCAATTGTTGGCTGGTTGCAAGAATCGATTTTTCTTCTATTACTATTCAAGTCTTGACATGGGACTCCATCATATCATTATCAGGGGAAAATTTTGAGTTGTGTGTTTCATCTTTACATCAGTGTGAAGCAAACTCCTCACCATACCAATGTAGTGTTAAGAAATTTTATTAATAATATTTTACCTTAAAAATAATGGTTATCAAGTCATTTAGATTTATCATAAATAGCATAAAAAGACGTCATCATAAAGGGATTAGTATTTTAGTGGTGCAAGTTTTAGTCTATCTTTCGAATTTAGTGGTTAAACTCTGTTCACTTGTATTGTTGACTGGTTGTAAGAATCGATTTTTCTTCCACTACTATTGAAGTCTTGGCGTGGGACCTCCATATCATTATCCATGGGAAACTTTTGAGTTGATGTGTTTCCCCTTTATATCAGCGTGAAGCAAATCCTCCCCATCCTAATGGAGTATTAAGAAATTTTATTTCTAATCTTTTGCCTTTAAAAAAGGTGTCAAGTCATTTAGATTTGTCATAAATAGTAGAAAAAGACGTGATCATAAAAGGACTACTATTGAGTGGTGTACGTTTTAGTCTATCTTAGAATTTAGTGGTAGAACTCTATTCACTTGTATTGTTGACTGGTTGCAAGAATCAATTTTTCATCCACTACTATTGAAGTCTTGGCATGGGACCCCCATATGATTATCCATGGGAAACTTTTGAGTTGATGGTTTCACCTTTATATCAGCATAAAGCAAACTCTTCCTCCTACCAATGTAGTATTAAAAATTTTTTTCTATTCTTTTCCCTTAAAAAAAAAGGTAGTCAAGTCATTTAGATTTGTCATAAATAGCGAAAAAAGACGTGATCACAAAGGGATTACTGTTTGAGTGGTGGACGTTTTAGTCTATCTTTAGAATTTAGTGGTTAAACTTTGTTCACTTGTGTTGTTGACTGGTTGCAAGAATCGATTTTTGTTCCTCTACCAATTAAGTCTTGGCGTGGGACCTCCATATCATTATCTATGGGAAACTTTTGAGTTGATGTGTTTCACCTTTATATCAGTGTGAAGCAAACTCCTCCCCAAACCAATGGAGTATTAAAAAATTTTATTTCTAATCTTTTGCCTTAAAAGAAAATGGTAGTCAAGTCATTTCGATTTATCATAAATACCAGAAAAAGATGTTATCATAAAAGGATTACTACTTGAGTGGTACACGTTTTAGTCTATCTTTAGAATTTAGAGGTTAAACTCTGTTCGCTTGTATTGTTGACTGGTTGTAAGAATCGATTTTTTTTCCATTACTACTGAAGTCTTGGCATGGGACTTCCATATCATTATCAACATGAAAATTTTTAGTTGATGTGTCTCACCTTTCCATCAGCGTGATGCAAACTCCTCATACCAATGGAGTATTACGAAATTTTTTTCTAATCTTTTGCCTTAAAAAAAAGGTAGTCAAGTCGTTTAGATTTTCATAACTAGCAGAAAAGACGTGATCATAAAAGGATTACTATTTGAGTGTTGTACGTATTAGTCTATCTTCAGAATTTTGTGGTTGAACTCTATTCACTTGTATTGTGGACTAGTTGCAAGAATCGATTTTTCTTCCACTACTATTGAAGTCATGGCATGGGACCTACATATCATTATCCTTGGGAAACTTTTGAGTTGATGTGTTTCACCTTTATATCAGCATGAAACAAACTCCTCCCCCTACCAATGGAGTATTACGAAATTTTATTTCTAATCTTTGCCTTAAAAAAAAAAGGTAGTCAAGTCAGTTAGATTTATCATAAGTGGCAGAAAAAGATGTGATCATAAAGGGATTACTATTTGAGTGGTGTACGTTTTAGTCGATCTTTAGAATTTCGTGGTTAAACTCTATTCACTTGTATTTTTGACTGGTCGCAAGAATCGATTTTTCTTCCACTACTATTGAAGTCATGGCATGGGACCTCCATATCATTATCCATGGGAAATTTTTGGGTAGATGTGTTTCACCTTTATATCAACGAGAAGCAAACTCCTCCCCTAACCAATAGAGTATTAAGAAATTTTATTTCTAATATCTTGGCTACAAAAAAAAGGTAGTGAAATCATTTAGATTTATCATAAATAGCAGAAAAAGACGTGATCATAAATGGATTACTATTTGAGTGGTGCATGTTTTAGTCTATGTTTAGAATTTAGTGGTTAAACTCTGTTCGCTTGTATTGTTGATTGGTTGCAAGAATTGAATTTTTCTTCCACTACTATTGACGTCATGGCATGGGACCTCCATATCATTATCATTGGGAAACTTTTGAGTTGATGTGTTTCGCCTTTACATCAGCGTGAAGCAAACTCCTCCCCCTACCAATGGAGTATTACGAAATTTTATTTCTAATCTTTTGCCTTAAAAAAAGGTTGTCAAGTCATTTAAATTTATCATAAGTGGCAGAAAAAGACGTGATCATAAAGGGATTACTATTTGAGTGGTGTTTGTTTTATTCTATCTTTAGAATTTAGTGGTTAAACTCTGTTCACTTGTATTGTTGACTGGTTGCAAGAATCGATTTTTCTTTCACTACTATTGAAGTCTTGGCATGGGACCTCCATATCATTTTCCATGGGAAAATTTTGAGTTGATGCGTTTCACCTTTATATCAGTGTGAAGCAAACTCCTCCCCATACCAATGGAGTGTTATGAAATTTTATTTATAATCTTTTCCCTTGAAAAAAAAAAAAGGTAGTCAAGTCATTTAGATTCATCACAAATAACAGAAAAAGATGTCATCATAAAGGGATTAGTATTTGAATGGTGCATGTTTTTGTCTATCTTTAGAATTTGGTGGTTAAACTTGTTCACTTCTATTGTTGGCTGGTTACAAGAATCGATTTTTCTTCTATTACTATTCAAGTCTTGGCATGGGACCTCCATATCATTATCCAGGGGAAAATTTTGAGTTGATGCGTTTCACCTTTACATGAGTGTGAAGCAAACTCCTCCCATACCAATGTAGTGCTAAGAAATTTTATTAATAATATTTTATCTTAAAAATAATGGTTATCAAGTCATTTAGATTTATCATAAATAGCATAAAAAGACGTCATCATAAAGGGATTAGTATTTTAGTGGTGCAAGTTTTAGTCTAACTTTCGAATTTAGTGGTTAAACTCTGTTCACTTGTATTGTTGACTGGTTGTAAGAATCGATTTTTCTTCCACTACTACTGAAGTCTTGGCGTGGGACCTCCATATCATTATCCATGGGAAACTTTTGAGTTGATGTGTTTCACCTTTATATCAGCGTGAAGCAAAATCCTCCCCATCCCAATGGAGTATTAAGAAATTTTATTTCTAATCTTTTGCCTTTAAAAAAAAGGTAGTCCAGTCATTTAGATTTGTCATAAATAGTAGAAAAAGACGTGATCATAAAAGGACTACTATTTGAGTGGTGTACGTTTTAGTCTATCTTTAGAATTTAGTGGTAGAACTCTATTCACTTGTATTGTTGACTGGTTGCAAGAATCAATTTTTCATCAACTACTATTGAAGTCTTGGCATGGGACCCCCATATGATTATCCATGGGAAACTTTTGAGTTGATGTGTTTCACCTTTATATCAGCGTAAAGCAAACTCTTCCTCCTACCAATGTAGTATTACAAAATTTTTTTCTATTCTTTTGCCTTAAAAAAAAGGGTAGTCAAGTCATTTAGATTTGTCATAAATAGCGAAAAAAGACGTGATCACAAAGGGATTACTATTTGAGTGGTGGACGTTTTAGTCTATCTTTAGAATTTAGTGGTTAAACTTTGTTCACTTGTGTTGTTGACTGGTTGCAAGAATCGATTTTTGTTCCTCTACCAATTAAGTCTTGGCGTGGGACCTCCATATCATTATCTATGGGAAACTTTTGAGTTGATGTGTTTCACCTTTATATCAGTGTGAAGCAAACTCTCCCCAAACAATGGAGTATTAAAAAATTTTATTTCTAATCTTTTGCCTTAAAAGAAAACGGTAGTCAAGTCATTTCGATTTATCATAAATACCAGAAAAAGAAGTTATCATAAAAGGATTACTACTTGAGTGGTACACATTTTAGTTTATCTTTAGAGTTTAGAGGTTAAACTCTGTTCGCTTGTATTGTTGACTGGTTGTAAGAATCAATTTTTTTTGCATTACTACTGAAGTCTTGGCATGGGACTTCCATATCATTATCAACATGAAAATTTTTAATTGATGTGTCTCACCTTTCCATCAGCGTGAAGCAAACTCCTCCCCATACCAATGGAGTATTACGAAATTTTATTTCTAATCTTTTGCCTTAAAAAAAAAGGTAGTCAAGTCGTTTAGATTTATCATAACTAGCAGAAAAAGACGTGATCATAAAAGGATTACTATTTGAGTGTTGTACGTTTTAGTTTATCTTCAGAATTTTGTGGTTGAACTCTGTTCACTTGTATTGTTGACTAGTTGCAAGAATCGATTTTTGTTCCACTACTATTGAAGTCATGGCATGGGACCTACATATCATTATCCTTGGGAAACTTTTGAGTTGATGTGTTTCACCTTTATATCAGCATGAAACAAACTCCTCCCCCTACCAATGGAGTATTACGAAATTTTATTTCTAATCTTTTGCCTTAAAAAAAAAGGTAGTCAAGTCAGTTAGATTTATCATAAGTGGCAGAAAAAGATGTGATCATAAAGGGATTACTATTTGAGTGGTGTACGTTTTAGTCGATCTTTAGAATTTCGTGGTTAAACTCTATTCACTTGTATTTTTGACTGGTCGCAAGAATCGATTTTTCTTCCACTACTATTGAAGTCATGGCATGGGACCTCTGTAAACCCCTAAATTTTTTTTCGGCATCGGTTTAGCACAAAACCCTAACCGGAAGTCAAACGAAACCCTAAAGGTCAACAAAACCCTAGTTCACCGTATCAACCTAAATCCGGCATTGCCGTTTTCTTTGGCCCGGAAAAACGAAGTTGGGATAATTAGCTCGAATAGTCCGTAATAACCATAGGTTTTATAAAAGTTTCAGTTTCGCGAAGTTCAGGTGTCCTTCGAACCGGATCGGATACAGTTCTCGAAAAACATGTCCGGAAGCTCAGAATAGTAAAAATATTCCGAATATACCGTTAGACTCGTAAAAATATAAGTTTTCCAAAATATCAATTTCATAATTTTTCGGTAAGTAAAAATAACAGATAAAGCTATTATACGCGTATTTTCTTACTACCGATACTTTAATTGTCATATCTACTTTACATTACATATTCATTACTATTCTACACTATTCTTTTATCTCTACTTTTTCTTACACCTATTCTTACACTCTACATAACCTATTATCTTAACTTTTTACCTTTCTATAACTTTATATCACATCAACTTCACACATTACATCTTTCATTTATTAAAAAGTCACAAAAATAAATCAAACCACCCCCCCCCCCACATGGGGCGCTACTTCACTCCCCATGCCATCAAATTGTTTCAATTTTTCTTTAATTTAATCACACAAAAACCACTCCTCATTTTCCTATAAATACCCCCTCCTCTTTTACTTCTTTCACATCACTTCTACACTAAAATTACTCTCTCAAAATCTCTCTAGAATTTCTCTCCAAGAAGCTCTTCAAGAAGTTCTCTTTAAGCTCATCTTCTTTAGGTAAAAGTTCTTCAAGAAGTCTCCATGTTCATCTACTTAGTATGAGCTTAGTGTGTGTTTTCTAAAACCATGAAGGTTAAGAAAGCAACAATAGGTTCATACTTTGTTTTTGTTCATAACCACAATTCATTTATGTTCATGTTTCCTTTATATATTCATTATGTTTTTTCTTATGTTCCTTATGTCTCTTTTATGTTCATAACTATCTACTATATCTATATAACTATATACATTTCTTTAGAGCATATAAGCTCAAAATCTTGCAATTTATTTATTTCATGCAAAGCAATTTGTTTACTTTTCCATTGCAATTTATTTATTCCTTGTTGAAATAAGACTAGTCTCTAGTCTTAGACTTGTCCTCATCAAGTCAAAACAAGCTTTTCTTCTTTCATTTTATTTCTTTATGGGACTAGTTTATTTCTTAGTCCCGGGAGCCTTGAAAAAGCTAAGACTCCAATACTTGATTTTATTATTTATACTTTATGTTTTTTTGTTTATTATTATTCTCATAATCATGTTCATTTAGATTATTGTCCAAAAGTTTTATTTTCTAAAGATAATGAAATAAAAGAAGACTTTTTGTCACTTAGGAATAAGTTTATGTGAAACATAAAAATATAAGATAACAAAAATAAACTCATTCATTTTCAAGTTACAAAAAGAATTCACTATGAATTTGGAAACTATTTTTACTTAAAAGCTAGTTAAATCTTTGTTACTCTACTTTGCTTTTCAAAAGAAAATATTTTGTTGACAAAAATGGTTGTTTTCATAAAGAAAGAAAATAAGATGGAGAACTAAGGAAATTTTTAAGACCTTTACAAACAATAGGCAAAGAAAATTTATGGTTTGAAAAAAAAAATAATAAAATTTTCACTTTTCAAGTTACAAGAAAAAGTTAATAAGATTATAGAAATTAGTTTTTCTACAAAAGGTCCTTAATTGTTCTACTTTGTTTTTATAAGGAAACCAAATTTTCATGCATGGGTAATTGTTTTTGAAATAGGAGACATGAGAAAGAGAATGAGAAATATCAAGTAAAGATTTTTGCCAAAACAAGTAAACAAAGGAATTTACACAAGGAAATGAAGAAAAAGAATATTTTCTAGAAAACTTCAAAAATATTATTAGTGTAACTTAGAAAGTAGAAAATTTTATTTTCAATAGCCACTTAGAAAAAGATAAATGAAACCAACATAAAACGTTTTTAGAAAATAAAGGAAACAATGTATTCATTTCAAAGAAATTCACAAAAACAATTCCGAAAAGACTTGTTTTACTTAAGAAAAATAATTTGGACAACAAGACACTTGAGCATGCTTAAGTATGAGTTATATAGTTACAAAAAGATAATTTTCCACTATATAGATAACTAAGTATTTATCAAACAAATTTTTGATTTCTTGAACCAAAGTTGTTTTTACTTGGAAATCCGTGGTGAATTTTGTTGCCACTTTTTGGGACCTATATGGCCATGTTTGAGGGAAATAATTTTAGAAATGGGTAGATCTTTTCGAGTAGATAGAAATCGGTATATTATATGCGCAATTCCGAGTTAAAATGACCAAGTTAAGGCCATTTTAAGTTGGAACATTCTTCTATACGAACTTTAACGTTCTTTGACATTGTTTTGCCAAAATTCGAGAAAATCTTCAAGAAAAACTCATTATGGGTATTTTCTCTGGTTAGGTGATCCCGAGGAAGGATTTCTTCACCCCAAGGATTATTACGATTTAGTGGAGTGTGTGAACGACTCATCCGCTTAAGAGAAATAGACGGCAATGGCATCGTGAGTTATTTCCCGTTATTTTTCATACTCTTGCTTGTGCTTGTAGAATTAGTTGCACTAGAATCTAAGCAAACTCAAAAAGAAGTGTATGATAATATGTTGAAGGAATACTAAGTATATCGAAACTCAATTTGTTTGTAATAAAGTTGTATGTACATTATTCTTGAATTGTTTGAAATTGGTTGATCACTTGAAAGAAGTTAAATGTAACTACTAGACTTTAATTAAAGAAATTATTCATGCACTTCATATGTTGAGTCACATTGCATTCGCTACTATACAATTGGTGAGATAAGTGTATAATAGTGGTGGTAGACATAACCGGTATATCATGTAAGTGGCGAGTAGGAGCCGGTAAGAACTACTTAAATTGATGGCTAGTAGGAGCCTGTAATAACTACAAGTTTTTCGTGGCTAGTAGGAGCCTGTAATGACTACAAAATCTTTTTGGTGGCTAGTAGGAGCCTGCAATAACTACAAAATTTTTGATGGCGTATAGAAGCCGGTAAGACCTATAAAAGTGTTTTTAAAAGTGGTGGCTGTAATTGGCCTGAATACCCAACCCGAATGAAGGGCGTAAATTCATTCAACATATGATTCCCGAAAAGTCATATGTCTTGTATGCTCACGTGGTTGTTGCATTTCATACGTTTGAATAATAAACTTGATTGATAATCTACTTCGAGTATGAATTTTGGGAAGTACTCACTAAGCTTATTAGCTTATACCCCGATAGCTATCTTTTGCAATTCCCGTACTTATGGTTAAGGCCACGTGGACCTGTGGGCAGGTAATCCTTTTGTATATTAGAATTTTGAATAAAGAGTAGCTTAGCATTAGCATGTTAACATGTGTATAATGGATTAGTAATTTAGGGAGTTGTTCTTAAGTTCGTAAAATTACGCCATGGGCAAATAGTTATTGTGATTCTTCTTTTCTTAATATGTTTTTATATCTCCTTAAGCTACATAATTCCATATATGGTCCTCTAAAATTGTGAACGTAAGCCTTACACTTAATATAAAAGCTTTTGGAATGACTAAGGTTGCCATACTTAAGCTTTAATATTAAGTGTGGCGGACTGCCACGTTTAGGGTACCCATTGGGGCGTGACAGTATGAAATTAAAGGAATTCTCACTAAGCTAGTATAGCTTATACCCCAATAGATGTTTGAATGAATAGGTTATCTTAAGAATGCTAAGTGGCGACCGAGATGGTTGGAGCCGAGAATGACTTCGGGATTCCAGCAGGAAATGAGAATGCTTGAAGATATTAGCTAGGTTTTGTGAATTGCCTCGTAATAGTTTTATGTAGTGAAATCTTTGATGAATTGTTTGAAGTATAGTAAAGTGTAGTTCATTTACATGTTACTCAAGTTGCACCAATATAAAATGTATTACTCCGATGTGTCTCCTCCATGTATTAGACACATTATACATAATATGGAAGCCTTCGTGTGACTAAGGTGACCATTCCTAGGCTTTAATATTGTGTACGGCGGACTGCCACATTTAGGGTACCCTTCGGGGCGTGACAAAATGGATTTACCCTTCCATATCGAAGATTAAGGAATCGGTGATGAAGATCTCGATCTTCTACTACTAGTCCCCAGGTCCCCACCCAAAGCATTCGATTGGCTCGGCTTCAAATCTAGAGTCGCATTCCCCAAGTGATTTGGATTCTCTAGGAAGGAACATGGCCCGTGTCACAGTACGATAACAGCCAATCCAACTTTACGCGTAGGAGTAGTAGCCTTCCGAAAGAGATGTGACTCGATGGATGCTATGCGTGAGCGTTTTTTTTTCTTAAGCCAAATCTTACTAAGGTTTATTAGGCGGCGATCAATTAATTTAGCAAATAATAAGCAGTCATACAAGTAAGTAAACAAAAACACTTAAATAGGCAGTTTGAAGTTGTGATAATCTTAATTCTCATTTCATGCATAAACATAGAATCACATATATATACATATCCTCGAATTCTTCATATATATCCATTTTTATCTTTTCTTAGTATACTAATGCCACTACTTTACAAGCATAAGCAATGTAACGAAATTAAGAGAAATAACTCAATCGTCCAGTTCTTAGTCATAGAAGTCCTCAGGAAAGGTGATCTTGTATCTTTCATCACCTAAAAAAAGAAATACCTAGAGTAATGTATTTCGTAGGAATTCTACTTAAATTTTCTAATCCTATTTCACTATATTCGTCAAAATCGTATAGAATGAAATTCCAATTTAAAATGGTCATAACTTGCTCATTTTAACTTGGAATTTCGCATATAATATACCGTTTTCTAGCTACTCAAAAGTATCTATCCATTTCTAAGGTTATCTTAGTCATATAAGGTCATTTGGGTTCCGAAAACGTAGGGTACAGATTTAAAACGAATATTTCTAGATTTTGCAAAACAATTTTTTAACTCAACTTCATTCAAAAATCCTTTAATTAAAATATAGACATATATATTATTATATATTGATTGATAAATCCTTTGAGTATATAGATAAGCTTACTTTATATGCAAAAATTTAATGGTAGTGTCTCAACAATTTATTTCATAAAACAATTCTTTTTAAAGTGTTAAAACTTAACTTGATAAATTTCTTTTCAAGTTTTTAAGAAACTTATATTTTCATAGGTTATTATAAATGAGTATATTCTTATTTTATTTTTCATTCTTTTTCCAAAACAAGTAAATTTTTTTTTAACCTTAGTCTTTCATAAATTTTACTTCTGGTGATAAAAGACCAAAGTTATCAAAAGTGTATTAAGTTGTTGAAACCTTTTTATAAATTTGTATTTAGAATGGTTTTAGAAAATGAGTCTTGTCTTTTTTATATTTATTATTTAAAATATAAGTTTTTGTTTTCTAAAACTTATTCTTTTATTTCCTTTGAAAAAAATCCTCTTTATTGATAAATCCTTTGTTTTTACTCTTATCTTATTTATATTTTTGAAAATAAGTGTCTTCTTTAGAAACTTGAAAATCATTATTTCCCTAAGTGGGTCTATAACTTTATGGGTTGAATTCATCTTAATTTTGAAAACTAGTTTGTTTTTTAGTTTTGTTATGGAGTTAAAAAGAGTTTAATCTTAAGATTTTTGTGAAAACTTTGAATATTAACAGATTATTTTACTAAAACTTAGGTTACCATAATATACAAAGAAAGTATTTATTTTTTATGTTTCATTGGTAAAGCTATCTTTGTTATTTGAGAAAACTTGTATTACTCTATTTCTATGTTGTTGATAATAACTCCATTATTTTGTGACAAGTCACATAATAGAAAATTTAGTTTTAAGTTCCTTTAATAAAGTAAAATTTTACTTTTAAATTTAGTTGAGACAATATCATTATGTAGATGCAAGTATTATGAGCATGTAAAATAATAAGAATATGAAAATATTAGAAACAAATATAATAAGCAAGATAATAAAAATATCAAGTATTGGGAACCTTAGCTTCATTAAGGTATCCTACTCAAGTATTGGGAGCCTTTCTTCATCAAGACATTCCGGATCTAAGAATAGACTAGTCCCAAAAGAATAAAGAAAATAAAGAAAATGTTGTTTTGACTTGATATGTGTCACGCCCCAATGGGTATCTTAAACGTGACAGCCCGCCGTGCGCAATATTAAAACTTAAGAATGATTACCTCAGTCACTCGAAAGCTTCCATATTGATACAAGGCGTACATTCACATCAAAGAGAGACCGGTGGAGTAATGCATGTTAAGATATTGGCAGCGAAACATGCAAAATAACACTTAATATAATTCATTGAAATATAAAGTCTTGCAACTTCTAAGAGGCATTCCCCTGATAATTTCCATCACAACATGGTTTTACTAAGACAAATATCTAAAGCTAGAAGATTTTAGAAGAAATCTACTATAAGACTTTAAAACAGTTCCTCCAAAAGCTTCCCAAAATAAGATTTTACCCGGATGATCAAGATGGTCTGGGTGCAAAGAGAATCCTGCAATATCAAAAGTCTATAGGGGTATAAGCATAACTAGCTTAATGAGATATTCCTTACATAAAAGTACTCATAACAGGCAATCAACCAAGTTTATTAATTAAGCATATGAAATGCAACAACCATATGATCAAACAGTACATACTACTATCGGTTTCGTTTGTTTGATGGATTTACCTCCATCGGTGGTTAGGGAATGATTTGAACTGGGCTCCAAATGACCTCCTTAAAATTGTGCGCGTCTTGGGGTTCCAATGAATCGTACTACTAGTCCCAGGCTTTCCTTGTAAGCCCCCAAATTTTTCGATTATGGTTTGGAATACCAAATTGAAAACCCTAAAGTTTAGCCCAAGTTGAACCAAACCTTAAATAATTTCGATCACGGAATTTCAAAAGAGAATTTTCAAAAACAAAAATAGAAAGTTCAATAATCGATCGATTCGAAAACCTAAACATGAAAAGATCCACCTATCCGATCCCTAAGTTAAAATGACAAAGATGGACTAAACCCTAACCCTAGTCAAACCGGAGTTCAGAAGTCAACAAAGACCAAGACAATCAAGCGATTTCAACTCCGTCAATTCCGCATCCTCAAACCCTAGAAAACGAAATTAAGTTAGTGACTTAAAATAGTTTGCAATGATATAGGGTAACATAAAAATATCAGATTCGCAAATTTCGAGTGTCCTTTGGACTCAAACGGATTAGTTCTCGAAAAGTGTGTCCGGAGCTCGGAATATTAAAAATATTCCGATAACACTAAAAGACTCATAATTAAAGGATTTCAAAAATATCAGTTTTAGAATTTTTCGGTAATTAAAAATAACAGATATAGCTCATTTACGCGTATTTTTATTACTACCGGTATTTTATATGTCTAGTCTACTATTCATAGTACTATTCCTACTATTCATTACTATATCACTATCCCTGCTTTTTCTTACACCTATTTCTTACTACCTACATACCTATTTTCTTACTTTTTACTTTTCCAATACAACTTTATTTCACATCTACCTTACACATTACATCTTTCATTTATCAAAAATCAAAAAAATAAAATAATCTGCCCCCCTACAACTAAGGAACCAGCGTCCCTCTCTCCTCTCTATCCCATTTTATTTTATTTTCCAATTTATTTATTGAATCCAAAATTCTCTCCAAAAATTCTATAAATACCCCTTCCTCCTTCATTCTTTCACACACTCATTTTACATAACAAAACTCTACCAAAATACTCTCTCAAAACCTCTCTCCAACAAATCTCTCACAAAATAACTCTCTACCCATTTCTACTCTTCAAGAAAAATATCAAACACAAAACCCATTCATCTCTTTCAAAACCTTCCATTAAACCTTAGGTGAACCCGAGGAGGAGTATTCATACCCGAGGATTATTTTGATTAGTGGATTTACCGATCGACTCATCCGTAAGAAACATAGATTCTCATGGCCAAGTGAGTTTATTTCCTACCTTTTTCATACTTGGTTGTGCTTATAGCTAGAAGCACTAGAAGTAGGAAAAGATGAAATGAATTATGTATGATAATATTGGTTCAGAGAATGTTAAGCATACCAAGGCATGAATTGTTGTTAATTAACTTATGTTTTGCTATTATTCTGCTGGAGTGTGTGCAAAAATTCTATGATCACCTTTAAATTATTTTAAACATATACTATGAATTATATTAATTGATTCATGCATATCACGTAGTTAATTTCATTGCATGAGTTGCTAATCTCGATGGGACAAGAGCTTAGTAGCCGGGTGTGCAGTAGCCAAAAATTTGCAAGATAGGCGATAGGTGCCCAAAAGAACTATTTTAATATGGGTGATAGGTGCTTGAAAGAACTATTTTGTAATGGCTAGTAGGAGCTTGAAATAAACTACATGAGTTAGATTTTGAGTTGGGTTTTAATGAGCCTGGAACACCTAACCCTGAATGGAGAGGTAAATCCATTCAAACATATGATTTCCGGTAGATCATATGTATTGCTTGATCACTTGCCTAATGCATTCATATGCTTGTTTAATAACTTATTTGAAATTATTTATACAAGTACATTGAATTAGGAATATTCTCACTAAGCTAGTTATGCTTATACTCCGATAGACCTTTGTTGTAACAGGACAATATCTTTTATAGCCGATGACTTCATATGCTCAAGTGGAATGATGTCCTAGTAAAGCTTATGGAAATCTTTTGAAGATCATAGGTTAATTATCCTCTAATATCTTTTGGTGTTAGTATTATTTGGTTGTGGGAAAGATTAAGTTGTTATTATGATTGTTTGGAGAATTATAAGGGAAAAACCCCTAAGATGATGTAAAGATTATATTCTATTAATGATAAATTTGATGGTATTTAGATTCTTGTATTGCTATATTTACTATCTCAAACTATACATCCCACCGGTATCCCCTATTGTTGTGATAGACGCCTTACATATGGTGTTGAAAACTTTCGTGTGACTTTAGGAAGTCATTCTTAAGTTTTAATACTGTATGTGGCAAATGCCATGTTTATGGTACCCTTCGGGGCGTGACATTCCTTACCCAAAGCGATCGATTCGACTTGGCTATAACTTGAGACTGTATTCCCTAAACGTTCTAAACTCTCAAGATGTAGCAAGGCAGCTTACATTTTCGGTCCCATGCTGAAGAGTAGTAGCAAAAATTCAAAATAAGTGATATGCATGAGCAATTTATTATATGGGGATTCCAATATGACATTAATTCATTTAAAGCAATCAAGCAATAATTGCACACATAGCAATACATACATAGAAACAATTATATCAATCACAGATCGGGTTCCAATATACTTATCGTTCATTGATCGCACATAACAATTAACATACATAATTCCCATGATATCCTACATGCATATCAATTTTATCTTTTTCTAACATCTAGCACTCTATTCTATAAGCACATGCACGAATACATAAACGTAAAGAAAACTCACTCGTCCATAGCGGTCTTCTATGAGTGGAAGTAAGAAGAGCTTGGTCTTCGACACCTAAACAAAAGAAATACCCAAAATGAGCATTTCATCCAAGATCTATTCAAACTCGATAATTCTATCTTATTGAATTCGTCAAAATTCGCATGAATGGAAATCCCAACTTAAAATGGCCATAACTTGCTCATTTTAACTCGGAATTTCGCATATTATATGCCGATTTATACCTACTCGAAAAGATCTAACCATTTCTAAGATTATTTTTATCAAAAGAAGTCATTTGGGTTTCTAAATAGTGACTTACAGAATTGATACGAAAATTCAAGATTTCCAAACTAAAATTTTCAAACTTTTCTCCATTCAAGAGCTTTTATACAAAAATATAGATATTTTGTATGGTTGAAAAATCCTTTGGATATATATAGATAGACTCAAACTATATACATGAATTTAGTGGTATTGTCCCAACAATGATTTTGAAAAACAATGTGTCTTAAAAGTGAGAAAAGTTAAGACTTGAAAATTTCCTTTTTAGTTTTGTTGGGAAAATTTTGTAAGTGGGTATTTCCTTCTTTTAACTCTGTTTCTTAGTTATTGAGAATAATTTAATTTCAAAAAATGTAGTTTTTCTAAATATTCCTTGATCCCTAGAATACTATTAAGGATCTTATAAGTTAATTGTTATTTTTATTTCTTAAGTAAAGCTTATCTATAGAAAGGTTATTCTTTGATAATTTTGTAAAACTTATCTAAACCTTAATATATGGATGAAAACTTTACATATGAGTTTAAGAAGACTTTTGTTTAAACAAAGAATTAAGTTTAAAGAAATTTTCTTATTTTATTGGTTTGAAAAGGGAGTTTGTGTAAACCCCTAAAATTTTCGGTTAATTTTAAGTTTGATCTTAGAATTAAAAGTCAACTGAAACCCTAAAGGTCAACAAAAGACTAGTACAAACCTTAGATTTTAGATCTGGCATTCCCATTTTCTTTAACCCTAGAAAACGAAGTTGGAATAATTAGCGATAATAGTTCGTATAGCTATAGGTTATATAAAAATATTAGATTTGTGAAATTCAAGTGTCTTTTGAACCCGATTAGACACAGTTCTTGAAAAACGTGTCCCGAGGCTCGGAATAGTAAAAATATTCCGAACATACCGTTGGACTAGTAAAAATATGAGATTTTCAAAAATATCAATTTCATAATTTTTCGGTAGCTAAAAATATCAAATACCGCATTTATACACGTATTTTCTTACTACCGGTATTTAAATTGTCATGTCTACTTTACATTACACTATTTTCTACTATTCTACACTATTTATCTATCTCTACTTTTTCTTACAACCTATTCTTACAACCATTACCTCTACTTCTTACAAATTTTCATTTCCAATACAACTTCACATCTCTCATATCTTACTTTTAGTTAACAAAATAACAAAAAAATAAATTTTTCCTCCCCCTTTTGCCCCTCAATTGCGCCGGTGTCACGCCCCAGCGGGTACCCTAAACGTGACAGCTCGCCGTACGCAATATTAAAACTTAAGAATGACTACCTCAGTCACTCGAAAGCTTCCATATCGGTACAAGGCGTACATTCACAACAAAGGGAGACCGGTGGAGTGATGCATTTTAAGACATTGGCAGCGGAACATGCAAAATAACACTTAATATATATTTCATTAAAATAAAAGTCTTACAGCTTCTAAGGGGCATTCCCCCGATGATTCATAATAACAGGGTTCTAATATAACATAACTAAGCTAGAAGATTTTAGAAGAAATCTACTCTATAACTTCAAAATAGATTGCCTCCAAAAGCTTCTCAAAATAAGGATTCTACCCGGGAAATCAAGATGGTCTCGGGTGCAAAAGATAATCCTGCAATATCAAAAGTCTATAGGAGTATAAGCATGACTAGCTTAGTGAGATATTCCTTACAATAGTACTCATAACAACAATCAAACAAGTTTATTAATCAAGCATATGAATGCAACAATCATATGATCAAACATTACATACGACTATCCGGTTTCGTATGTTTGATGGATTTACCCCTCCATCGGTGGTTAGGGAATGCTTTGAACTGGGTCCCGAACAACCTCCTCAAGTTTGCGTCTTGGGGTTCCAACGAACCGTACTACTAGTCCCCGGGCCTTCCATGCCCAAAGCGATCGATCCGGCTGGCTACCTTGAGGCCGTATTCCCCGTACGTCCTAACCCTCAAGATGTAGCTAGGCAGCTTACCTTTCCGGTCCCACGCTGAGGAGTAGTAGCAAAACTTCGAAATGATATTCTAAGTGATATGCATGAGCAATTTATTATATGGGATTTCAATATGACATTAAATCATTTAAAGCGATCAAACAATATTTGCACACATAACAATACATACATGGAAACATTTATATCAATCACAAATCGGGTTCCGATATACTTATCGTTCATTGATCGCACACAACGAATCACATACATAATTCCCATAATATCCCACATGCATATCAATTTTATCTTTTCCTACATCTAGTGCTCTATTCTACAAGCACATGCGCGAATACATAAGCGTAAAGGAAACTCACTCGTCCATAGCGCTCTAGGAGTCGAAGTAATCCTCGGGGAAGACAAGATCGTGATCCTCGACACCTAAACAAAAGAAATACCCAACATGAGTATTTCATCCAAGATCTATTCAAGTTCTATACTTCTATCTTAAAGAATTCGTAAAAATCGTATGGAATGGAAATCCAACTTAAAATGGCCATAACTTGCTCATTTTAACTCGGAATTTCGCATATTATATACCGATTTCTACCTACTCGAAAAGATCTATCTATTTCTAAGGTTATTTTTATCAAAAGAAGTTATTTAGGTCTCGGAATAGCAGCGTACAGATTTGATACGAATTTTCCAAACTTCAAAACTAGAGTTTTCAAACCTTTCTTCACTCAAGGGCTTTTGTACAAAAGTATAGATATTAGTATGGTTGAAAAATCCCTTGAATACACTATATACTCAAACCATAAGCATGAATTTAGTGGTGTTGTCTCAACAATGTTCTTGTAGTACAATATGTTTTGAAAGTGAGATAAGCTTAATTTTTGTAAAGAAATTAGTTTTGTTAAGAAAATTTCTTATTTTACTAAAAGTAAGCATCTCTTTCTTTTAACTCCATTTCTTAAATAAAAGTAGATTTAATCTCTTTCAAATTTCTACTACCTTATTTCTAATGTTTTGGAAAACATAATCTTTCTAAATACTTTATGGTTATATCCACTTTTAAAAGAAATCATCTTATAAGTAAATTTTGAAAAACTTATCTTAGATTTTTGTTGGTGGAAAACTTTGACAATTGAATTTAAGAAATCCTTTGTTTAGGTCTAAAGAAACTTTCTTATTTCTTTGAAAAGAGAATAACTTTACTTTATGTATTTCTTGGTGAAAACCACATATTATTACTAAAACTTGAGCTAGCTTATCTAACTTTAGAAGAATATTTGTTTAAGATAAATTTCAAACCTTTAAGGAAAATAACTTCTTATGTGACAAAATTTATATTTAAAAAGAGTTCTTATTCTTATTTTAAGAAAACTCATTTCTATTATGATTGAGACAATAACAACATATTCATGCATGAATGAGAATATATATAACATAAAAGCTACATAAATAAAATAAGAGCATAAAAGTAAAGTCAAGTATTGGGAACCTTAGCTTCATCAAGGTATCCGGGACTAAGAATAGACTAGTCCCAAAGAAAAGAAAAGCAAGAAATAAAATTGTTTTGACTTGATATGGACAAGTCTAAGACTAGAAAGACTAGTCTTAATATTGCATAAAACAAGTAAATAAATAAATTGCAAGACTTGAAAATAAATAAATAACAAGTGAGCTTATATGCTCTAAATAAATATATATACATAATACTTAATAAGTTAGGTTAGAAACAATAATAACAATATCAACATAATAGCAACATAAAAAATAAGAACATGAACAAAAACAAAACATGAATAAATTGTTGCTTCTTTAACTAATGAGTCTAAGAAACATACACTAAACTCATGTTAAGTTATATGAACATGATGAGAGAATATGAAAAACTTTTACCTAAGTTTATGTGGTGGTTGAAGAAGAAAAGAATGGGTTGTTGTATTATGTGGGACTTGGTTTTCTAAAGAAAAGAAGAGACTTGAGAGGTTTTGGGAGAGGATTTTGTGGAGTGATTTTGAGAGAGTTTTAGTATGAATTTTTGTTGTGTGAAAGAATGGAAGAGGAAGGGGGTATTTATAGATTTTTGGAGTGGAAATTAGATGTAATTAAATAATTGAAAAGAAAATAAAATGATGTGATTAAAGAAGTAATGTGTAAAGTGTGATGTGATTAAAGTTATATGGGAAGGTAAATTGTAAGATATAGGTATGGTAAAGTATAAGAATAGAGTGTAAGAAAAAGTAGAGATAGGTGAATAGTAATGAATAGTAGAAAAGTACTATGAATAGTAGACTAGACAATTAAAATACCGATAGTAAAGAAAATACGCGTAAAAGGCATATATCTGTTATTTTTAGTTACCGAAAAATTCTAAAACTGATATTTTTGAAAACCTTATATTTTTACAAATCTATTGGTGTTGTCGGAATATTTTTGTTATCCGGTGCTCCGAGGCACGGTTTTGGAAAACTGATCCCGATCGGATCCGAAAGACACTAGAAAAATTCGAATATGATATTTTTAGGCTTCCCTATATTATTACGAACCATATTCCACAATTATTTCAATTTCTTTTTCTAGGGTTTAAGAACATGGGATTGCCGGATCTAGATTCACTAGACTAATCGTATAACTAGGTTAACTTTAGGGTTTCATTTCAACTTCCGGTTCTTAGGGTTTGCTAATATTATCGAAAAATCTTGGGCTTACAGCCGGCCCCTCTCTCTTTCTTCCTAAATTATTTTATTTTCAATTTATTTAATTAACACAAATTATCTCCCCCATTTTCCTATAAATACCCCCTTATACTTCCACTTCCTTCACATCTCTCTTCTACTAAAGTTACTATACTAAAATTTCTCTCAAACTTCTACAAGAATTTCCTTTCAAGGATTTCTCTCTAGTTTAGTTCCTTTAGGTAAATTTTCTCCAAGCTTTCTTTATGTTCATCTACTTAGTATGAGCTTAGTATGTGTTTTCTAAACCATGAAGGTTAAAGAAAGCAACAATAGGTTCATACTTTGTTTTTGTTCATCATCAAATTCCTTTATGTTGCTTTTATGTTTATAACTATCTAATATATCTATATAGCTATTTATATTATTTAGAGCATATAAGCTCATTGTGTTGCAATTTATTTACTTTCATGTTAATTTTAAGACCAGTCTTTCTAGTCTTAGACTTGTCATCATCAAGTCAAAATATTTTCTTTTTCTTTTGGTACTAGTCCTTTCTTAGTCCCGGGATACCTTGTGTCACTCCCCAAAGGGGTATCCTAAACGTAACAGTCCGCCACATGCTATATAAGACTCTCGAATTACTATCCGAGCCCTTCGGGAGTCTTGTATAGATGTAAGGCGTCCCTTTATGACAATAGAATACTCTATTCAATGGAGTTAAGAAGTTTAATGTGGCATTCGATAGCCTTAGATGATAAATCAAAACACATACATAAAGTTACAAAGTCTAAGGGGCATTCCCCCGCAAAAGAATATTAAAGATCAATTACAGTCATCCAGAGTCTTATGGTTTCCTGTGGAAGTTTAACCAAAACCCAATAAAACTTCTAAAGGAAACGCCTAGCTCATGTACCTGAGCTGTAGCCTTCCTTGGCCTAAGCCAAATGAACTCGTGCTGCAACAAGTAAAAACTATAGGGGCGTAAGCTAACTAGCTTAGTGAGTGAAAAGTTCCATATCACAATTACAACAGAACATTCAAGCAAGTGATTAATCAACCAAATGAAATGCATCAAACACGTGAATTCAACAAACATATGACCAGCCGAAAATCATATGTGGATGGACTTGTGCCCTCAATCCCGGGTTAGCAGATTAACGAATCCTGTGATACGATGCCGTTTAAGCTCATGGTCAACTGAACTATAAATTCGTTTTATGGATCACGATTAACCAACATATTCGTTTTATGGATCACGATTAACCAACATATTCATTTTATGTATCACGATTAACCAACATATTCATTTTATGGATTACGATTAACCAACATATTCGTTTTATGGATCACGATTAACTAACATATTCGTTTTATGGATCACGAAAAACCAATGAATGCTAATACTATCCCTATTGTGATATGAGTGAGTTCAAGTTTATAATTGATGTCTAATAATCGATTAATCCAATTCTTTTAGGTGACCAAGCAATACTCGCAGACAATCATTTCTAACTCTACTATACACAATGAGTTATCACTCGGCTTCGATATTCTTTAAATTCAACTTCACATATCAATAGCAGACAAATATAATTCCCAAGTAACACCATCATGCATATTCATTTTTGTCTTTGCTTAGCAACTAGTGCAGCTATCATTACAATCACAAGCAATAATTGAAATTGGAAGTGATACTCACTCGGCCATGGTATGCCGGTCTCTTAGTAATAATAATCGGGTGGTAGGGATTCATCGTTCTCGGGATCACCTACCAAATAAGAATACCCTAATGAGAACTTCATCACTTAACTAATTCAAACTATGCATCTAAACTAAACAAAATCGTGATTCTCGCTATTTGCGGAAGTTCCAACTTAAAACGGCCATAACTTAGTCATTTTAACTCGGAATTTCGTAAATTTTATATCGATTTCTATCTATTTCGAAAGATCTATCTATTTCTAATATTATTTCCAAGTTTTGAAAACATTTAGGTCATTGAACAAAGGGATCATATCTGATCTGTAACCTTTTCCATTTCCGAAAAATTGTTTTGCACTTGATCAAAATGTATATAGTTGATGATTCATGTGTATATAAAATATGAATGAGTTCCTAACACGAATGACATATGATGAGTCCAATATATGCATGATCTTGATGATTTTTTATAATGAAGCTTTGAGAACTCCTAATTCTTACAAGACTCCAATAATAGCTATTTCTTGAAAATCCAATTTTCCAAATTTGGCATCTCATTAGTGTTTCGGGGTTTCAATCTTAGAATTTCCTTGTTATCTAAATAAAAATGAGTCTTCATCATCTATACTATCCAAGACCTTCATTTCCACATAAAAACTTACATTTTTCACTTTGCAAGTATGTTTTTAAATAGGCTTTTCACAAAAATCCGAATTTTGAAAAAAAATCCATTTCTTGAATGTTTCCTTTGAAAAACTTGTATAATGTATCAAAATTTAAAGCTTTACTATATCCATTACCTAAGGACTTCATTTAACACATAAAACATGCATTTTGAGCTTGAATACTAAGTGTTTACATAGGCATCATCCAAAGTTACGAATTTTACAAGTTGAACATTAACTCAAAATTTTCCATCTTAATTCCACTACTTGTTTTACACCTTACTCATATCCAAACTCATTTCAACTTATAAAAATCATTACTTAATGATACATATTACTTATACCCTTCATTTTGCATATAAAATATGAGTTTCAAAGTGGTTTAAGGGTTTTTAAAATAGGTCTTAAAAATCATACGAATTTTCCTTTGAACATTTCTAACAAAAACCTTTTCTTTTCAAGTTCTTTGTCTTCTCTTCATAAAAATCTACCAATTATCACATTTATATATATAAGACTAAGCCTTTATGAACATTAATGCATGAAAATACAAAATACTCATATGAACATGAATGTCAAGAAGAATATGAGTGTCTAAATGCTAGATCTACTACTTATAGTGCATGAAAATGAGTTTAAAGACATGAACATATATTTTTCATGCAAGATCTCTACTGTTATATGCATGAACATAATAATATTTCAACAAAAGCTCATTAAACACAAGATCTACTCTTGTGATGGCTTGATATTCATGTATTAGTGTTTTCTTATCCCTAGCATTTGCTCATGCGGATTTAAAGTGAAAACACACAAGAATACTCTTGCCATTACAAGATTAAGTAGTAATAAAGCTTGAAATCATCACCTAAAGAGTGATTTAGAGAAGAAATGGAGAAGAAATAAACTTGTGTGTGTGTGTGTGTGAGAGGGCTAGGGTTCACGGCACAAAGGGAAAGAAAAGAGAGAGTTTCTCACTTGTAAAAATTTTTGAAAGAGTGAAAATGAAGAGAGAGAGTGAAAATGAGTTTATATATTAAGTGTATTAGGGTTTATTTGTATTAAAAGAGAAAAAAATAAAACAAATAGATAGGGAAATGAAGGGGTGTGCGCCGACCATTAGAGGAAGAGAGAGGGAGTGAGTTGATTTTGTTTAAATTTGTAATTTATGTATTTAAATGTTATAAAAGTAATAATTTAGTAAGTAACAAAATTTTCTTGGAAAAGAACATATAATGAGTAGTTGTAAGGATGTAAGAATAGGGCATGGGTAGTGTGTAGGGTAGGTTGTACTTGTGAATAGTGGTAAATAGTAGACAAAACATCTACTTTATCGGTAGTAAAGAAAATACGGGAAAAAAGCTATAGCTGAAATTTTTATAGCCCGGAAAATTATAAAATTTATATTTTTAAAATCCTTATAAAATTTCTGTTCTAAGGAGTATTATGGAATATTTTTTCTGAGTTTCTAGTCCTGGGGCTCGTTTTTCCGTAATGGAGCTTGGGAAGACTCGGAATAGAAAATTTTCCGAAATTAAAACTTTCTAAGGTTTGAATTATACTTTAAAATAATAATTCACATTAATTTATTTTACAAAACTTCTTTTATTATAAAACCGAAGGAAAGCTGGATCTAGGGTTTCTAAGCTTCTCTCACTAAGCTTGAACTAGACCAATTTAGGGTTTTGCTTTTTGGTTCCCGGAGTTTACTTGACTGCTAGGAAAACCGGGGTTTACACCTTGATGAAGCTAAGGTTCCAATACTGGATTTATTTCTTTATTAGCTTATTCTTTCAAGTTATTATGTTCTTTTATATTTCCATAACTTTATGATTCATATTCATGCATGGACATAATGATTTCTTAAACTAAAGATTCTTTTCTAAATAAATGTATGAAGTAAGTTTCTTAAAAGCTCATAAATATGCCTAGAAATGACTTTTCTTAAATAAACAGAAGGTTTTATAAAATTTCACTTTTCATCAAGTGCTAGAAATTCTTTTTATCACAAGAAACCAAGATATTCTCTTATGAAAGTGTTATTACTTTAAAAGTTGTTGGAATCTAAGCTTAGAAAATAAAATCATTCCTTAAAAATTTAAAGAAAGTACAAGAAAGTAAACTTAGGAGAAAGAAATACTCATTTCAAATAAATAAGATATTTTCAAGCGAAATGAATATTTCAAAAATTCTTAAGTTCAAAATCTTTAAAGACTTCACTTTTTCATAAATTGAGACAACTACATTAACTTCGTACATTTGTTATGAGTCAATACATATATGTATATAACTTTCAAAAAGTTTATAAAATATTTGGATTATCTATCTCTTCAAGTGAGCTTTTGATAAAAGAAGGAAAACAAGTTTACAAAAATTCGTGGTGAATCTGTTCGCCACTTTTTCGGAACCCAAACGACCTAGTTTGATGAAAATAAGTTTAGAGATAGATAGATCTTTTTAAATAGGTAGAAAACGGTATATTATATGCACAATTCTGAGTAAAAATGACCAAGTTATGGCCATTTTAAGATAGAATTTCTCTCTATACGAATTTTAACGATCTATTAACATAGCTCCTTATTAGTACCATAGAATCAAAGAGAAATACTCATTTTGGGTATTCTTCTTGATTAGATAATCTCGAGGAGGATTATTCATATCCCGAAGATTACTACGATTAGTGGAAATCCCGAACGACTCATCCATTTCAAGAAAGGTGTCATCATGGCTGAGTGAGTTTACTCTCCGTTATTTTCATATTTATGATTGTGCTTGTAAATTTAGTTGCATTAGAATTTAGGCAAAAATCAAATGGAAGTTGTATGATAATATGTTGAAAGAATACTAAGTATATCGAAACATGATTTGTTTGTAATAAAGTTGCCTGTACATTTATATCTTGAAGTGTTTGAAATTGGTTGCTCACTTGAAAGAAGTTAAATATAACTACTAGACTTTAATTAAGAAAATTATGCATGCACTTCATATGTTGTGTCACATTTTATTCACTACTATACAATTGGTGGGACAAGTGTATAATAGTGGTGGTAGGCAGAATGATATGTGTATGATCACCAAGTCTAAAATTTATAATCTAATTAATTCAGATCCACACAAGGCAGTGCACCTATCTTGTAGTATGGAAATTAACTCGGATGTTATCCTAAAGATCTATGGGCAATTACTAGTAATACCATTTCACCACTATCTAGTCTAAATTATAAAAAGATTGTATTAACCCTAATGATTAATTATACTAATAATTAACAAATCCTAATTATAGAATATGAGAGCTTTTCTTAATTTAATTCAATTCACAACAATGCCCCTAGTTTTGATCCACCCTAACCCTTAATACTTATGATAATTTTAACTAATGAAAAATCAAATCTTGAACTGCAGGGTTTCTAACTTAAACCAATTACTCTCTTCAAGTCAATTGATTCCTAATATTACATGAGAAAATGGGAATCTCTTCCTTCACTTACGCCAATGCAAAATTGCATCAAACTCACAAACCCTAAAAGATTTAATCTTTATGGTAGAATTTCGAAATCTCCCTATGTCTAGATAAAACATGCAAATTTATCATTCATGTGAGATCTATCCTATTAGTTGAAATTTCTTTCTAACTAACAAGAATTAAACAAGCAATAATCCTGGCCAGAAAATTATCACAAGACAATTAAATCACATGAATGAATTCAAGATCAAAACTTTTCATCAATTGATAACAATTCAGGACATGAGTTAGGGTTTCACAAAACCTAGGGCATACAAATCTACTCTTCCATATGATAAACAATAGAAACAATAGATCTAGTAGAATTTAAATAAAACATAATGAAAAGAATCCTTTTTTGAAACAATTGTTGTGACTCTGGATGTTTGTGCCACCAATTCTTCTTGAAAAGCTCTCCAAAAGACGACCTTTAGGGTTAGGAATGATATCTCACTCTCTCCTCCCCTCAAACAATGAAAGAAGGCCGTATTTATACAAAATTGCTCATACATGGGTTCCCTACAAGACCCGTGTAGGTCGGGACGTGTACAACATAATTCTAGTGCATTTTCCTTTGTTGTCATGTGTACACTACTCATCCTACACTACCCGTGTAGCTTGGATCGTGTATATTGAAAATGCTGATTTTTGTTCAAGTTTATCCTCCAAATCTATACCAGTAGTGTATAATTACCGGTGTATGACTAACAACTTCATCTAGGCTCCATAATCCTTCAATAACTTGGTTTCTTTCATGATAAATCTCTTGAAAAGCTCCATTGTTCCATAATTATCCCTGAAACAAGTAATTAACCCAATAAAAGTTCTTTCCATTGATGAATTACTCAAATAGCATATAAAATATGCTAAATAATGCACAAACAATGAGGGTCTCAGGACACTTCTCAAACTTCCCCACACTTAACCGTTTGCTTGTCCTCAAGTAAACAACAAAGGAAAAAGAAAATCCATCATCAAATATACCCAAGAATTCTTCATAAATCCAAAGTTCATTTAGCATTCATCAAGTCTTTTAGACCATAGCGACTCACTTTGTACCTATTGCTCAAACCTACCATATAAATGTAATTAGCATACTAAAATAAAAATTTTAAGATTAATCTAGGTAAGTCAAACTTTACCCTCACCATTTAACAGTAGACTCTGGAGTCACAAAGTAATTATAAAGTCAAACAGTAGCAAAAGAGACCCAGTTATACTTCACCACCTATTAATGAGTATATAAACTCTTCAGCCACTTCTCTAAGCACAATAATATAAAGTGAAAGTAATTGCATCCGTTTTTTCCCTTGGATTTTCTCCTTCTATTTTAAATCTCTTCGAATTTCTTTTTATAGCCTTCAGAGGGACGGGTTTTTACCCGCTTCTTTTCTTTTCCTCTAGATAGGGTGTAGCCTGCATCTTTTCAGCTCTTATTATATGTTCAAAGCTCATATAATGAACTTTTGCATTTCCTCCCTTCTCGTTATAGCGAGTTCATTGAGTCAGCATATCCCGGGCTCATCACCTAAGTGACCAGGTTTTAAAGGGACCCCATCGAACTCTCCTTCACTCTAACATTCAAGTTCAAAATATTCATAACTCAATTACTTAGTCATCGGAGTAAAGGCTGTGTTGTTTTTTTTTTCCTTTTTTTAATTTAAAGAGGTTATTCATAAAGGATCACCAAGTGATAAACATCATATGCTCTTTCACAAAATATTAGGAGGGCTCTCAAAATTTTGAAAAGAAAATATACAAATCAATAAGCTTAAAAACATAGTTGTTTAACTTTCAACTAAGGACTTCAATCCACTTCTAGACTCTAAATTCCATTACTAAATAGCAAGTAAGATTACCCCACCTAGATTTCATCCTAAAATTTTAACTAAATATACCAACTACAAAATAGGTGAGTAAGGTACTATGTAAGTCGCTTTTACTTTAATTTGAATGCTAATTCAAACAATTTTTCTTTTAGTATATTTTCAAGATTTATCTTAACTCAATTCATATTTAACTGCCAAGCACATTTGTAAACTTGTAAGTGGGAGAATTTTTATTTAAAAACTCGAGTTCAATAATTCAAATTCATCATCAAGATAATATAATCAATCAAGTACATGTAAAATCTATCAAGACCCAAATATATTCCTTTCAGAGTACCCCTTCCCCACACTTAATTAAGACAATGTCTCACAATGCAATGCAAACTAGGAAAAGAGGAAATAAAGATAAAGATAAGAACTTTCCTATATGAAAGCAGTTTCCAGGAATAATAGCTGACTGCACCAACAGAAGTAAGGGTTTGTGAACCCAAAACAAAATTGGGCCAGCATGACCTAAAAAGAAAATCAAAACAAAAGGAAGAAGTTAACCTATTCTAAACATCCATCACAGCATTAGAAATCAGTAGGAAAAGAGTCTTCCACAAGGGGATCTCAATAGAACAGACCATCAGATCAGAAAGTCTAAAAAGAAAAAAAAAATCTCAAGTCAGATCAAATCCAGCGAGGGTACATCACTTATTCCCCCTTCCTCATCATCATCTGCATCATCATCTTCATCCTCATTGCCAGAAGTAGCGACCGCTTCATCTTCAGAAGTCAACTGCTCAGCAACAACCGGAGCTTTCCCTTTCTCTTGATACACACTCTAGGCTGTGGATTTTCCTCTCAAAAACAATCCTCTCAAGTGAGACTCATAAGTAGGAAGATTTCTAGGCGTGGGGGAAAAACACCCAGCAAGTGTCTGGAGAAAACTCCAAAACGGCCGTCCTAAATTTCTTATATCTTTAAACCTTTCTTTCTCATGCCTTCTCTGCCACTTCGAACTCCTGTCTGGATAGTAGCATATCAGAAACCAGCAAGTGAACCCTGAAGAGGGCCAGCCGGATCGCTCGTGTAGGTCGAAGAGGTGTAGTATACTCTCGTAGAAGACTCTGCCCCATATATCTTCTAAGTCCCTAATGTCTGAAGGGCCATCCAAACAGTTTTAATTATCAACCTTAACATCAACAGGTGACGGGCCTTCCAAATGTTCATCCCCATGAGCAGCTTAGTGATGTGACTCCACGGAAATATCCCTTTGTCGGGTGTCAGTAGCTTGGCGAATGAGAAAAAGTGCCAACTCAATACCAAATTGATCTTTGCGTCTCTTATCATGCTATATAAACAGCTCAGCTCAAAGTTATCACCACTCCATACTACTCTTTCTAGCACCAATCGTATGAGAGAAAATGTGGTGGATAATCTTGAATCAACACTTACCTTGGCAGACGCTTTAGACCTAGATGGCTCATACCGAATAACACAATTACACAACTCCTACAGTAATCCTGAGGCTCCACTATTCGGGGTAAACCCACTGGTAAAGAATGAAAGTCAAATGAATAATTTCCTCTTGAGTGTACAGACCCATGTACTGGCAGAATTGAGCCAAAGCAATCTTGTACACCTTCCCAAAAGCCTAAATGACAGAACATCCTCGATGATTGACGACGTTCATCCTCTTCCTCATGTAGTAAAGTGGAAAGCACCTAAGTATTACTCCTATAAAGTAGGAGTCCAAATAGCAAACAGTTGTTCCCATTGTCCCAAAGATAGTAGCTCTGGATCTGTTGCTCCTTGCCATACGCAGCAAGCATGGCCCAATTTACGTTACTTATGAGCTCTAAAAGGCTTCTTGTCCAACCTAGATTTCCTAGCTTTACACAGTTGATCGGACAATGCGGACTAGCCTTTTAGCTTGTGAGACCTTTCTTTTCTTTGAAGGCGGTGCTGGAGTAGATTGAGAGGACTTAGATCTTGTTTACTTGTTTTGTTCTTGCCATCCTACAGAAATTAGAAGAACAAATTTGAGCACAAAAAGAGATACAAGAACTTAAATTGTAACACAAGAAGTCATATAAATCATGAGAAGTAATAACAAGAATATGGAGACGAAAGTGGAACAAGTGTGCGAAAGTTTTATAGAAACTGTTTATACACTAGTCATTGTACACGACTAGTGTAGGTGTAGTGTACAACCCAAAAAAATTTAAGATTCAAAATCAACACTATGCGGAAAATTACTCATGTAAAAAACTCATGTTGAAAATTATGGTTGCCACTAAAACAATAAACCAACTTCAATCCTAAAAATTCAACCAATTTTCCTTCAAATCCCAATTTTCGCAAAAAACAAACCTAGATTTGCGATTAGGATGATACAAACAAGAATTCCTCCAAACTACATTGTGCATTGTGTATTAGAAAATGATCTAATTGCACTAAAAACACTAAAGCCCCAATTTTATTGCTAATAAAAATCTCACATGAACCCTAGATTTATACTTGTGCGTGAAAAATGCACATTTAGAGCAAGGAAAACATAACAGCACTTAAAAATGATCAACACACGCATACACCAACAACACAATCGCACTTCACCCAAATTCATCTCAACTCTATAAGCTTCAAAATTCCAAACTTTCGCATGGCTAGACGAACCAATAGATAACACTCGATGAGGAATAGAGAAGAATTGATTACATACCTTCGTTGATGACGAGGAAACCGATCATGAGTCCTATGGTGTGTTTATGTAAGGGAGTGAGAGGAGTGTAGTGTGAGCGGAAAGAGAAAATGAAGAGATAAAGACCAGCGTATGCATGAATTACAAGGACTGGACGTACATGACCGAGCTACATGGGTCGTGTAGGATATCGTGACACCACAATGGCAGTGTCTTCGTACACGACTCTCCTACACGAGTCGTGTTATAACGACTCATGACTCCTCAGTTGCCAATTTTCATACATGCCTAATACACGAGTCGTGTAGAATGACTCATGACTCTAACTCGCATGATCTGAACGCAATATACACGAGTCATGTAGATTGATCAAGACTTCACAGTAGCTACTCAAACATACACTACCCTAATGTATAAGTAGTGTAGAACGATTCATGAAAGCATAGTAGCTATAATTCATACACTACTCTAGTACACTGGCCGTATACTCTGGTAGTGTACGCTGGGAGTGAAATTTTTTTTTTTTTAATTTAAGATCCTAAGTGTCCAATGTTTAAAATAATGCATACAATAGAATACTTACCTAAAACACTTAGCAATAAAAAACCTCCTCTTTACCTTCCTTGGATGTGATTTTCCCCACATTTAACATGAAAACTCAAGTGTCTGCAAAAAAAAAGGATGTTATGATAGAAAAGCTAGGAAAAGAAAAACTTACTTATCAAAGTTAGACATGGGTTGCCTCCCATGAAGCGCTGTTGTTTAACGTCGTTGGCTCGACGTTCTCAAGCTCTTCAAAGCTAATTATCTGGTGGATGGAGTTTAAACTCCTCCCGGTCCTCGTTTTCTCTCCTCCTAAGTACAATTTGACTCTTTGGCCATTCACCTTAAACGTGCCTTGCTCAGGATGCTCCAATTCCACAGCACCATGTGGAAAAATTGCTTAACTAGAAAAGGCCCGGACCATCTCGATTTCAACTTGCCCGGAAAAGCTTCAACCGGGAGTTAAATAAAAGCACTTGATCCCCTACCTTGAACTTCTTTGGATGACGAATGTGTGCATCATGATATCGTTTCGCTTTCTCCTTGTAAAGTTTCATATTTTCATATGCAGTCATCCTCCATTCATCTAATTCATTCAGCTGAAATTTTCTTTTGAGTCCCGAAGAACTTAAATCAAAGTTCACTTGCTTGATTGCCCAATACGCCTTATGTTCAATTTCCACCGGAAGGTGGCACGCTTTCCCATACACCAATCTATAGGGAGTAGTCCCCAAAGGTGTTTTGTAAGCAGTCCTGTACGCCCACAAGGCATCATCTAGTTTCTCCGCCCAATCTCTTCTGTGATGACTAACCGTCTTTTCAAGGATCCTCTTCAACTCTCGATTTGACACTTCAACTTGACCGCTTGTCTGAGGATGGTAAGGTGTGGCGATTCGATGAGTAACCCCATATCTCCTCAAAACTTTTTCTAATTGAGAGTTACAGAAATGTGTTCCTCTATCACTAATAATAGCTCTAGGGGATCCAAACCTTGAAAACAGCTTTTTCAAGAATTTACATACTACCCGGGCATCATTGGTGGGTAAGGCTTGAGCTTCCACCCATTTAGAAACATAGTCCACTACCACTAGTATGTATTTATTCCCGAAAGATGTGGGAAGCAGTCCAACAAAATCTATGCCCCAAAGATCAAATACTTCACATGCCAAGATATAATTCTGAGGCATTTCATCCCGTCTAGATGTATTCCCTACTCTTTGGCATCTATCACAAGAGAGAACAAAACGGTGAGCATCTTTAAAAATTGAAGGCCAATAAAAACCTACCTCCATAACTTTATGCGCTGTCCTGTTGGCACTATAATGACCCCCAATAGGGCCTGAATGGTAGTCAAATAGAATCTTCCAACCTTCCTCATGAGTCACACATCGTCTTATGACTTGATCTGCACAAACCCTGAAAAGAAAAGGATCCTCCCAATAGTAATGTTTTAAATCAGAGAAAAACTTCTTTTTAGCATGGCGATCCAAATCATTAGGGAGAACTCCTGCAGCAAGATAGTTAGCAATATCAACAAACCATGGTAATTTAGTACTCAAACGCTCACAAACTGCAAGAGTCTTTCTTCAGGAAAATTGTCATCAATCTTCCTCATCAGGGTCACTTAATTGGATTTTCCAACCTTGACAAATGATCTGCAGCTAAGTTTTCTGCTCCCTTTTTATCACGGATCTCTAAGTCAAACTTGTAAAAGCAAATCCATCGGATCAACCTAGGTTTAGCATCAGTTTGGACAACAGAAACTTCAAAGCAGAATGATCTGTATACACAACAACTTTAGATAAAACAAGATAAGATCGAAATTTGTCGAAAGCAAATACTACCGCCAATAATTCTTCTCTGTTGTGGTATAGTTCTCCTGAGCGTCTTACTGGCGTAGTATATTGGTCGGAAATGCTTCTCACGTCTTTGTCCAAGGACAGCACCCACAGCAAAGTCACTCGCATCACACATTAGTTCAAATGGAAGGTTCCAATCAGGAACTATCATAATCGGAGCGGTTGTCAACTTCGCCTTCAAAAGATTGAAAGCATCAAGGCATTCTTGGTCAAAATCAAAGGCAGCATCCTTCTCCAATAGCCTTGTCATGGGGCGAGCTATTTTGGAGAAGTCCTTAATGAATCGTCGATAAAAACCGGCATGTCCAAGAAAACTTCTAATGGCCTTCACTGAAGTTGGAGGCGGAAGTTGTTCAATGACTTCAATCTTTGCTCGATCGACTTCAATCCCTTTCTCCGAAACCTTGTGCCCAAGCACAATACCTTCCCTGCACATAAAATGGCATTTTTCCCAATTAAGTACCAGGTTGGTTTCTTCACAACGGATCAAAACCTTCTCCAAGTTAGCCAAGCATTCACCAAATGAATTCCAAAGACCGAGAAATCATCCATAAATACTTCCATAATTTTTCCACCAAATCATCAAAGATTGCTAACATGCACCGCTGAAATGTAGCCGGTGCATTACAAAGCCCAAAGGGCATCCTCCTATAGGCATAAGTGCCATAGGGACAGGTAATGTTGTTTTCTCTTGATCCTCTGGAGCTATAGGTATTTGGAAGTACCACATCCCATCAAGATAACAATAGTACATATGTCCGGCAAGCCTCTCTAACATCTGATCTACAAATGGCAGGAAATGGTCCTTTCTGGTGGCTTCATTTAGTCTTCTATAGTCTATGCAAACTCGCCATCCAGTTACAGTTCTCATTGGAATGAGTTCATTTTTCTCATTTGGGACCACAGTCATCCCTCCTTTCTTGGGTACCACTTGTGTTGGACTAACCCAAGAACTATCAGATATAGGATATATCATCCCAGCATCAAGTAGCTTTATGACTTCCTTCTTAACCACATCCTTCATATTCGGGTTTAGCCTTCTTTGGGGTTGAACAACAGGCTTGTAACCTTCTTCTAACAAAATTTTATGAGTACAGAAGGATGGATTAACACCTTTAATGAGATCTTCCAAGCAATTGCTCGCTTGTGTGTTTTGAGGATCGAAATCAGTTGCTCTTTCTGTTCATCTGATAAGTCTGAAGCAATGATCACTGGCAGCTTAGAATCCTTCTCCAAGAAGGTACTCAAGAAAATTTGGTAGCTGCTTCAATTCAAGCACGGTGGCCTTCAATAGAAGGTTTCAGTCGTGCTTCATTGTTCTTCTTCAATTCTTCAAACCCATTCTGAGGTATGAATTGCTCTGTAGCATCCAACTCTATAATATAGCTCTTACCTCGGGTTCGTCTTCTTTCTTTTCAGTGAGTCAAACTCAATTCCATTTCATCTCTGCTTATAATTTCTTCAATGTGATCAGACACTGAGGAATCCACAACATCAATTGAGTAACAGGAGTCAGCAGATCCCATCGGATGTTTTAATGCTGCAGAAACTGTTACCACCAATTCTTCATCTCCAACTCTAAGTGTAAGCTTCCCTTCCTCAACATCTATCACTGCTCTTGCTGTGGCTAAGAAAGGTCTACCCAAAATCAAGGGTATATCCCTATCTTCATCCATGTCAAGTATCACAAAATCTACAGGATAAATAAGTTGCCAACTTTCACTAGAACGTCTTCAATAATTCCTTGGAATTTTTACAGAACGATCAGCTAACTGAAGACTCATGCGAGTGGGGCGGGGTTCAGTTAAGCCCTCAAGGCCTAGTTTCTTGAAAAAGGAGTAAGGCATGAGATTAATACTTGCCCCAAGATCAGCCAATGCTTTATCAACAGATAATTCCCCCACAACACATGGAATAGTGAAACTTCCAGGATCTTTCAACTTTGGAGGTAACTTATTCTGAATAATCGAGGAGCAATTTGCTCCTACTTCAATTGTAGAGACATCCTCCAACTTCCTCTTGTTAGACAAAAGTTCTTAAGGAACTTAGCATATTGGGCATTTGAGAGAGCTTCCACAAATGGAAGATTAATGTGAAGTGCTTGAACAGATCCAAGAATTTATCAAACTGTTCTTTATCCTTTTTCTGATGAAGACGAGCAGGATATGGTATTTTAGGTACATACTCTTTAACTGCTTGAGGTTGTTTCTTTTCTGGCTCAGCTGTGCCCTTCTCAGAATTCTCATTTCTGTTAACTTCCTTCTCCACATATTGCTCAGGCTCCTCCTCACTTCTGCTCGGAATTTCTTTACCACTTCTCAAATTAATGGCTTGCACCTGTTCCTTAGGATTAGGCTCGGTATTCCCAGGAAGAGATCCTGGCTGTCTTTCTGAAAGCATTTCCATTTGGCCAATTTGTTGTTCCAAGGTGAATAGAAGCTTCTTGATTCGATGACGTGCATCAGAACTCTGGATAAACTGTGTTAGAAGTCTTCCACATTTGGCTTTTCTCAGGTGGTGGAAGAGCAGGAAGTTGTTGATGCGTTGGTAATTGTTGCAGCTACAGCTTATGAAACCCAAGAAAAATTTGGATGATCTCTCCAACCTCGATTATATGTATTGCTATAGGGATTATAGTTTCCGATTCCTCTATCGAATTTGTTCACAAAATTCACTCCCTCCATGCTTGGGCTAACACTAGGAACATAGGAATCTCCCATTGGAAAATCTGAAAAGCCCATAGGAAAATTACATTGAGGTGAAGCATCCATATTTGGCATATGACTTGGCCTTGCATTTGACATATGTTGCATTCTACTCATTTGAGCTATAAGTGATGCAACTTGTGCTTGAAGTTGAGCAACTACATCCAACTCATGATTAGCAGTTACTTGCCTTGGTTTATTTCTTTCATTATGCCAACAGAATGTGTTTCTTGCCATATCTTCTATCAGACCATATGCCTCAGGAGCACTTTTCTTCATTAGACTTCCACCAGCCACTGCATCAATCATAGTCTTCAATTGTTCACCTAAGGAGTTCCTTGAACCTTTCCCAAACTTCATAGAGTGATTCACCCTCATACTAACGAAAGGAGAGTATGTCATTTCTCAATTGTATTGTCTTGCTCGATGGGAAAAATTGCTTTAAAAATTTCCATGCCACTTGATCCCAATTGGTTAGGGAATGAGGGGGTAGTGAATTTAGCCAGTTGCTTGCCTTATCCCCAAGAGAAAAAGGGAATAGTCTAAGGTGTATTCCATCATTGGATACCCCATTACTTTTAACGGTGGCACATATCTGTAGAAATCTTGGCAAATGATCGTGTGGATTTTCAGAGGCTTCTCCTCCAAATTGATTTACCTGCACCATCTAAATTGGAGTAGGCTTCAACTCAAAATTATTTGCTTGTATTGCAAGCCATGCAATAGGTGGTGCGACTCCTTCAACCGTAGGCATAAACAATTCCTACATGGGTCTATGCACTTCATTGCCAGCAACTTGAAATGGATTATTTTCATTCCCACCAGCTTGATTTGGATCACGTTCATTTCCTTGTCCTTCCATGGTTTCCAAATTCTCTAGATTGGCTCTTCGTTCTCTTTGCCTCCTATGAAATGTACGGTCTATTTTAGGATCAAAATCAAAATTCTCTAATGAAGAACTACTTGTCATAAACTACAAGAGATGAAAACTGGATTATAAATTTTTTTTTTTAAAAGTAGACAGAAGAGAAGAATATAAAATAAAAAAATGACTAAATTAGCAGCTAATAAGGCTTTCCTAATATTGCCAGATCCCCTACAACGACGCCAAAACTTTGATGTGTGTATGATCACCAAGTCTAAAATTTATAATCCAATTAATTTAGATCCACACAAGGCAGCGCACCTATCTTGTAGTATGGAAATTAACTCGGATGTTTTCCTAGAGATCTATGGGCAATTACTAGTAATACCATTTCACCACTATCTAGTCTAAATTATCAAAAGATTATATTAACCCTAATGATTAATTATACTAATAATTGACAAACCCTAATTATAGAATATGAGAGCTTTTTCTTAATTTAATTCAATTCACAACAATGTCCCTAGTTTTGATCCACCCTAACCCTTAATACTTATGATAATTTTAATTGATGAAAAATCAAATCTTGAACTGCAGGGTTTCTAACTTAAACCAATTACTCTCTTCAAGTCAATTGATTCCTAATTTTACATGAGAAAATGGGAATCGCTTCCTTCACTTACGCCAATGCAAAATTGCATGAAACTCACAAACCCTAAATAAAGATTTAATCTTTATGGCAAAAATTCGAAATCTCCCTATGTTTAGGTAAAACATGTAAATATATCATTCATGTAAGATATATCCTATTAGTAGAAATTTCTTTCTAACTAACAAGAATTAAACAAGCAATAATCCTGGCTAGAAAATTATCACAAGATAATTAAATCACATGAATGAATTCAAGATCAAAACTTTTCATCAATTGATAACAATTCAGGACATGAGTTAGGGTTTCACAAAACCTAGGGCATACAAATCTACTCTTCCATATGATAAACAATAGAAACAATAGATCTAGAAGAATTTAAATATAAACATAATGAAAATAATCCTTTTTTGAAACAATTGTTGTGACTTCGGATGTTTGTGCCGCCAATTCTTCTTGAAAAGCTCTCCAAAAGACGACCTTTAGGGTTAGGAATGATATCTCACTCTCTCCTCCCCTCAAACAATGAAAGAAGGCCGTATTTATACAAATTGCTCATACATGGGTTCCCTACACGATCCGTGTAGGTCGGGGCGTGTACAACATAATTCCAGCGCATTTTCCTTTATTATCATGTGCACACTACTCATCCTACATTACCCTGTAGCTCGGGTTGTGTACATTGAAAATGTCGATTTTTCTTCAAGTTTATCCTCCAAATCTACACTAGTAGTGTATAATTACTAATGTATGACCAACAACTTCATCTAGGCTCCATAATCCTTCAATAACTTGGTTTCTTTCATGATAAATCTCTTGAAAAGCTCCATTGTTCCATAATTATCCTTGAAACAAGTAATTAACCCAATAAAAGCTCTTTCCTTTGATGAATTATTCAAATAGCAGATAAAATATGCTAAATAATGCACAAACAATGAGGGTCTTAGAACACTTATCACAGAACCGGTATATCATGTAAGTGGCGAGTAGGAACCGGTAAAAACTACATAAATTGATGGCTAGTAGGAGCCTGTAATAACTATAAGTTTTTTTATGGTGTATAGGAGACTATAAGACCTATAAAAGTGTTTAAAAAAGTTGTTGCTGTAATTGGCCTGAATACCCAACCTCGAATGAAGGGTGTAAGTCATTCAACATATGATTCCCGGAAAGTCATATGTCTTGTATGCTCATGTGGTTGTTGCATTCCATTTGCTTGACTAATAAACTTGGTTGATAATTTACTTTGAGTACGAATTTTTGGGATTTACTCACTAAGCCCATAAGCTTACGCCCTTATAGGTATTTGTATTCTCAAGAACATCTATTTTGTACCCGAAGTCTCCTCATATCCGTGTAAGTTTTCTATTAAAGCTTTTAGTGGAAATCTACTTGAAGAATTAGATTAGAATTCCTTTAAAATTTTTAATGTAGTATTTGAATGTTATAAAGACTATTACGATCCTTGGGATTAGTAGGGGTATGCCCCTAAGAAATCATGTAATAGACCTTTGGTTATTAATGTTATAACATATTTTATTTGTGGATTCTTGTATGTTCATTTTTACTTGCTTAACTATGCTTCTCAAAAGCGTCTTCTATTACCGTGCTAAACGCCTTACATATAATACTAAGGCTTTCGCATGACTAAGATAGTCATTCTTAAGTCTTGATATTATATGTGGCGGACTGCCACGTTTAGGGTACCCTTCAGGGCGTGACAGTTTGTGATAATTTTATTTTATTGATAAAATCCCATATAGTAGTATTACTAAAACTTAAGCTTAAACTTATCTAACTTTAGAAAATATTTGTTAAGATAAAACTTTAAGTTTTTATGGAAACATAATTTCTTTATGAAAAATTTATTTTTAAAGAGAGTTCTTATTTTTATTACTTAAGAAAACTCATTTTCATTATGGTGGAGACAATAACAACATGTTCATGCATGAATGAGAATATGTAACTATGAGAAATATAATAAAAACAATATAATGAAATAAGAACATAAAAGTAAAGTCAAGTATCGGGAACCTTAGCTTCATCATGGTATCCCGGGACTAAGAAAGACTAGTTTCCAAAAGAAAAGAAAAGCAAAGAAGGAAAATTGTTTTGACTTGATATGGACAAGTCTAAAACTAGAAAGACTAGTCTTAATAATAGCATGAAATAAATAAGTTGCATAACTTGAAAGTAAATAAATAACAAATGAGCTTACATGCTCTAAAGAAATATATATATACATAATATACATAATAATATATAGAAGTTAGATTAGAAGAAATAATAATAACAATAACAACAACAACATAATAATAACATAAAGAAAAAAAATAGGAAGATGAACAAAAACAAAACATGAACATATTGTTGCTTTTTTAACTCTCATGAGTCTAATAAACATACACTAAGCTCATGCTAAGTTGTATAAACATGATGAGTGAATAAGAGAAATTTTTAATTAAGGTTATGTGTTTGTTGAAGAAGAATAGAATGGTTTGTAGTAATATGTGGGAGATGGTTTTATGGAGAGAAGAGAGGATTTGAGAGAGTATTTGAGAGAGGGATTTTATGGAGTGATTTTGGTATAGTTTTAGTAGGAAATGAGTTATGTGAAAGAATGAAGGAGGAAGGGGGTATTTATAGAGTTATGGAGTAGAAATTAGATGTAATTAAATAAATTGAAAAAAAAATAAAATAGATGGATGAGAGGGGAGAGTGGCACTGGTTTTGGCTAATAGAGGGGGAGGGAATTGATTTATTTTGTTTGTTTTGTAATAGAAAAAGTAATGTGTAAAGTGTGATGTGATGTGATGTGATGAAAGTTATATGGGAAAGGTAAATTGTAAGGTATAGGTATGGTAGAGTGTAAGAATAGAGTGTAAGAAAAAGTAGAGATAGATGAATAGTAGAAAAGCATTATGAATTGTAGACTAGACAATTAAAATACCGGTAGTAAAGAAAATACGCGTAAAGAAGCTATATCTAATATTTTTAGTTACCGAAAAGTTATAAAACTGATATTTTTGAAATCCTTATATTTTTACAAATCGAATGGTGTTGTTGGAATATTTTCACTATCCGATGCACCAGGGCATGGTTTTTGAAAACTGATCCCGTTCGGATCCGAAAGATACCAGAAAATTATGAATCTGATATTTTTAAGCTTTCCTATATTATTATAAACCATATTCCACAATTATCTCAATTTCATTTTCTAGGGTTGAAGAACACAGGATTGCCAGATCTAGATTCACTAGATTAAACATAAAACTAGGTTAACTTTAGGATTTCGGTTTGACTTCCGGTTCTTAGGGTTTGCTTATATTTACCGAAAAATCTAGGGGCTTACAATATGGACAAATCTAAGACTAGAAAGACTAGTCCTAAAATAACATGAAATAAATAAATTGCAAAGCATGAAATTAAATAAATAACAAGTGAGCTTATATGCTCTAAAGATTATATATAAATTCATAAATATATTTAGTTAGATATGAATAATAAAATCAACATAACAACATAATAAAATAGGAAGTTCATGTGCAAGAACAAAACATGAACATATTGTTGTTTTTACTACTCATATGAGTTTCAAAACACCACCATAGTCATATGAAGTTACATGACATGGATAAACTAAATGGTTGGGAAACTTTTTACCTAAATTGTTTATGCAGTATGAAGATGGTAGTGAATGTATGGTTATGTTGTTATTAAGAAATGGTAATTGTATTATGTATAGAGAGAAATTTTGTGAGTATTTGATAAAAGAGAATTTTGGTAAAGGAAAATTTTGTGGAGAGTGTTTGTGTGAATTTGAGAGAGTTTTGGTAGTAGAATGAATTGTGTGAAAGAATGAAGGAAGAATGGGGTATTTATAGAATTTTGGAGTGAAAATTAGATGTAATTAAATTAATTGAAAAAGAAAATAATTGAAGGGAAGAGAGAGAGGAGTGTGGACGGCAATGAAGAAGGGAGAGAGAGAAAATTGATTAAAATTAATTTTAGAAGAAAAGTGTGAGAGAAGTTTAGTAATATGTGGTGTAGAATTTTTATGAGAAAAAATTTGTAAGAAATATGTATGTAGGTCTAAGAATAGGTAGTAAGAAAAAGTAGAGATAGAGAAATAGTAATGAATAATAGAAAAGTACTATGAATTGTAAACTAGATAATTAAAATACCAGTAGTAATAAAAATACGCGTATAAATGCGATATCTGTAATTTTTAGCTATCGAAAAATTTTAAAACTGATATTTTTGAAAACCTTATATTTTACAAATCTATTGGTATTAACGGAATATTTTTGCTATTCGGTGTGCCGGGGCACGGTTTTTGAAAACTGGTCCCGTTTGGATCCGAAGTGTCACGCCCCGAAGGATACCGTAAACATGGCAGTCCGTCGTATACAATATTAAAGCCTAGGAATGACCACCTCAATCACGTGAAGGCTTACATACTATGTACAAGGCGTCTAATACATGGAGGAGACACATCGGAGTGATACATTTTATATTGATACAACTTGAGTAACAATGTAAAAGAAATACAATTCACTATACTTCAATTACAATTCATCCACAGATTTCACTATACAAACTATTACAAGACAATTCATAACACCTAGCTAATATCTTCAAGTATTCTTACTTCCCACCGGAATCCCAAAGTCGTACTCGACTCTAGACATCTCAGTCCCCACGTAGCATTCTTGAGATAACCTATTTAATCAAACATTTATTGGGGTATAAGCTACACTAGCTTAATGAGTGAAAACTTCTAAGATCACATTTATAACACATCATACAAATAAGTGATTAGTTAGACAAGTGATATGCATCAAACATATGGATTCAACAAACATATGGCCAGCCAGAAATCATATGTGGATGGACCTGCACCCTCCATCCTGGGTTACCAAATTAACGAATCCTGCGGTACGACACTGTTTAAGCTTACGGTCAACTAAACTATAAATTCGTTTGAGGATCACAATTAACCGAACTTTTATACCGTTTAGGATCACGGACAGCCGAACAAATATTAATGCTTCATCCCTATTTATGATGTGAATGAGTCCATATTTATTTTCAATTCCGAATAGTCAATTGTACTAATTCTTTAAATGATCAATCAATAATCGCAAACAGTCAATTCTAATCCATCTATACAAGCAATAGTTAACCATCCGGCTTCGATATTCTTATATTCCATTTCTCACATCAACAATAACCATACATAGTTCCCATTCATCCCCATCATGCATATCCATTTTATCTTTACCAAATATCTAGTGTAATTATTATTACAATCATATACAATAAATGGAATCGGAAGTTATACTTACTCGGCCATTGGATTATAGGTCTCTTAGTAAAAGTAATCCGGTGGCAAGGAATCGTCGATTTTGAGGTCACCTAAAAAGGAAGAAATACCCTAATAATATTTCATCACTTAACTAGTCCAAACTATCTCATACAAACTATCAAATTTGTAATCTCGTCCTAAGCGAAATTCCAACTTAAAACGCCATAACTTGGTCGTTTTAACTCGGAATTTAGCAAATTATATATCAATTTCTATCTACTTCGAAAGATCTATCTATTTATAATATTATTTTCAAGTTTTGAAAATGTTTGGTTTACGAAACAGAAGGATCAGTTCTGATCAGTAGCAATTTCCAATTCGAAAAATAGTTTTGTAAATGTTTGTAATGTTCCTACTATACAGATTGACTATACATGCAATATTGATGATTTCTTATCATGAATGGCATGTTATGAGCTTGATGTATGCATGATTTCGACAATATTTACCAAAAGGAATTTTAGAAACTTTTTATTTGTAAGACTCCATGCTATTTACTTTTAAAAAACTAGTTTCCTAACTTTGATCATTTCCATTTGTTTTGGATTTATTTCTAAGAAAATATAATTATCCTTGTTAAAATTCAGTCTTCATTATATCTATTACTTATGACCTTCATTTCTACATAAAAATTCGCATTTTACACTTTGTAAGCATGTTTTCAAATAGGAGTTATTCTAAAATCCGAATTTTGAAAATTTAGTTTTTGAGTGATTTCTTTGAGGACAACTTGTTTAATACATCAAAATTTAAGGCATATTATACATATCCCTTAAGGACTTCATTTCTTAAATAAAACTTATTATTTTGAGTTTGGAAAATAAGTGTTTTCATGTTATGAATTTCTTAAAAGGACAAGCAACTCAAATTTTCCTACTTTATTTCTACAAATGCATCATGCATATATGTATTACCTATAAGCTATTGTTATGAAGGTTATGAGATAATCTACCTATATGTATACATATAGTATCAAGAATTTTTTTAAAATTTTACTTTGCAAAACCTTGAATTTCACTAGACTTAAGAAAAAAGTTTCTTCTTGTAAAATATACTTGCTTTTATCAAACCATCAACCTTAATGACCTATATAACCATCACCTTCATTATTTCAATAAAAACCTTCATTTTGGGGTTAGAAAATAGGTGTTTACTTAGGTGGTTTGGCTAAGTACAAATTTTATAAAATTTTAAAGAATGAAAAACATTGTTTAACCTATTCTTGGAAACCATTTGTTATTCTAAGATTATATTTTGATAAACCTCTCTTATCCTTGTCAAAACTTGATCTTTGTTACATATATTCCCTAGGACTTCCATTTTCCTATAAAAATTATCATTTTGGTATTTGGAAATAGGTGCTTAAATGGTGGCTATTTTCAAATCTGAATTTTGAAAATTTATGAGTTTGTTTTCTTTGTAAAACTCATTTAGTCTTTCAAAAATCATTTCCTAATCAAACCTACCCCTTAAGGCTTCCATTTCTTTAATAAAAGTCTTGTTTTGAAGTTGAAAAATGGGTTTTCAAAATTGGTCTTGGTTGAGATCTGAATTTACAAATTTATTTTTGGACATACCTTTTGTTAAAATCTATTTAAACTTATGGAAATTCATCCCTTACATAACCTATCTTAAGAGCCTTCCATATCTTGAATAAAAACTTCATTTTTAAGTTGGAAAACATGTTTTTAAACTATGCCTTGGCCTAAATCCGAAAATAGAGTTTTGTTATGAAAAATAATCTTTGAAAGTCATCTTTAAAGCATATAAAATGAAGTCTTGATGATATATATACATTAAGCCTTCATTATCTCAAGTAAAAATTTCATTTTGGCACTTGGAAGTGGTTTTTAAAAATGGATCTTGCCTCGATACGAATTTCACCATTTTGTTTAAGTTCAAAACCAAGATCTACACTTAATATGAACATAAATGTAAAAGAAATCCATGGTAGTAAACTATAAACTCATAGATCTAAACTTTACTCATCAAGATCATTCATTTATGATATCTATTCCTAAGCCCTTAATTTAAATGAAAAATATACATTTTCAAGTTGAAAAATAGCTTTTCTAAATATGGTTCCCTTTTTATCCGAATTTTCAAAAATGATTTTTGTTGAAACTAAAATAGATCTTGATCTTTCTAATACTTTCCTACTACCATCAAGCTATTGCAACTTATTTAAGAACATAAAACAAAAGTCTAATGCATATATGAACTTAAAACAACTAGATCTAGTTTACTATACTAGTTATAAATGCATGAATACTATGATGGTTATGTGATGATGAATATATGCATAAATCATAAGCAATAACCACATAACTTGAAAATAAAACAAAATAATAGTAAAAATAACTCAAATAATAAGATCTAAAACATAAACAAAATCAAATCTGCAAAAAAAAGTTAAATCTACAAATATAACTACTTTTAGTGAGAAAATTAATAATAATACAAGAATAATCATGGAGAAGAGGAGTGTTTCATTTTTGCATCATCATCCTTAGCTTTTAAGCTTATGGAAGGTCATTTGATGCATGAAACTCTCACTATACTTTACCTATATCATCTATGGAAGCTTTGGATAAGAGTTTTATCCAAGATCTTGAAAAAATGTATGGGAGCTTAAAGAAGGAATAGGGGTAGCAAGACTTTTTTGTAAGAATAAGAGAAAATGAAGAAAGAAAGAGAGGAAAAGTGTAAAGAATGGTTAAGGTTTGAAGCTATAAATGAGAGAGAAATATGGAATGAGTTAAAGACACATTAAATGAGATAAAAAAATAAATAAATGGGCAGCAATATGAGTCCCAAAGCTGGCTTGAATGTTGAGAAGAGAGAAAGAGGAAATTTGGTTAGCTTTTGACTTGAAAATGTAATGTGTAGTTAATGTGTAAGTGTAGCTTCTTAAAGAAGGGTCAAATTAACTTTACTTTAATAAATTTTGGAGTATTTCAAGGGACAAGTTAGCCAAAAAGGAGTCAAAAAATCTGCCAAGAAGTGATAATGAAGTGTAGAAAGATTGAAGTGAAAAAGAAGTATGTATGAAAGGTACTTAAAGGCATGGGTTGTAAGAGTACTTTCTTAATAAAATAAAAATAGAAAATCATTCCAAATATTTGTAGTGGATTTTTCATAATTAAAATAAGATAATTTATTTATTTATTTTAGCAAATTATCAAATAAGTTACCAGTATGCGAATATGAGCTATAATTGATATTTTTATAACCCAAAAATTCTAAAAAAATATTTTAAAATAAAAATATTTCAAATATTTTCAATTATTAAATTAATTTATTTTATTTTTAGTGTTGGGTCTTAAATAATCTGATCTCGTATTAACCCGAAACGAACTAAATTTTGGAAAAACGAAATTTCTATGATATATAAAATATTTATGTAAAAATGTAAGGGTTTATAAGAATAATAAAATTGTGTAATGAATAGTAGTGAATAGTACAAAAGACTAGTTAATTACCGTAGTAATGAAATACGAATATAATCGCAAAATCAAATATTTCTAGTTATCAAAAATTATAAAACTGATATTTTAGAAATCCTTATAAAAATACGAGTCTAACGGTATTAATGGTATATTTTTTATATCTCGAGCCCTGGGACACGCTTTTCAAAGTTTGTATCCAAATGGTCCGAAATAGTCAAAAATTTACCAATCTGATTTTTTAAGCGACCTTATATTACTACGAGCTACTCTACATACTTAAACTATACCTTGACCTCTAGGGCTAAGAGCAAGAGATTTTCGGACTAAAACAACTATATTCCACTTAGGGTTCCCGAGTGATTTTCCTGTTTAGATCCTTGTTAATTTGGAAACTAACGTTTTATGTTTATACAACATATTTAGTTTTAGAAATTTATTTTAAATTTTATTTTTGTAAGTATTTAATATCTCTCAACATTTTCGGAATTCTTGAATTGAGTTTTATTTCCAAAAGTTTATCGTCATTTACTTTTTAATAATTGGTTTTTGGGTTCTATATTACCCGATTTTACAAGTTGGAGTTAAATATAGAATTTATCGTACGTAGCGGTTTTGAATTTGAAGACTGTTGAGTTCTTATTTTGTTTTTAAGGATTTTCATTTTGTCAAGATTAAGAAGTTTTTGGATTCGTTCGTGATTTAGGACTTGTTGAAGTTCGATTTTAATTTGGAGTCATTTTTAGAGTTCATTTTCGAAGTTCGTTTTGGAATTATTTACTGAAATTTTCCGGGGCTTACACGAAGGGCATTAGAAATTCGAGGATCTAATATTTTCAAGCTTCCCTATATTATTATGAACTATTATTAACAATTATTTCTATTTCATTGTTTAGGGTTTAAGAGCGCGGGATCACCGGATCTTAAATACTAGGATTTGTTGTTAGCTTTGTTGACTTTTAGGGTTCTGGTTTGACTCCCGGTTTTTGTTGAGTTATTTGTAAGATCATATAATTTTACGGTTTTACCCGTATTATATTTTTAGTTCAATGTCTATTGTTTATTTCATTTTATTTGTGATTATTTAATATTTTTCTATTCTGAGGGTCATTTAATAGAGTCTAGGGTTAAGGGTTGACTCAGTTTGACTTTTGATGAAATTTGAAACTTTTTATTCTAAAATTCACCAAGGATTTAAGATCTTAGTATTTCATTGTCGAGCATTATTTGAATATATTGTCTTGATTTGCGTGTGAGGAATTAGATAAGTGATTTGATTGATGTACATATGTCAATTTAACCGATAGTTAGATTTCCTATTTGTTTTTTAGGGTTCTCTTTTTCTCAAGATTAAGAATTCTTGTGTTTGATCTTATTTAGAATTTAGTTTTAACTTGAGTTGATTTTTGGGGTTTCAATTTTGGTGTTAAACTTATAGGATTATTTTTCTAAGGATTTATGAAAATTTCAGGGTTTTACAAAACATTTCAAGTAGGAAAGCTAGCACCTACGTTGGCGGCCTTTCCTTCAACGCCAACGGCCTTTGTATTTATGCCGGTGGCCTTTATGCCGACTTTCACCAATCTTCACAGAAAGTCCGAGAGCTTTACGCCAACAACTTTCACATATAGGCTGGCGGCATAGAGACCAATTTTCCTTTATCAAAAGCTATTCTTCAAACATCTCTAAATCATAGACAAAACCATCAACTTAATACTATGGTGGACCATAAAAACTTCTTATTTTTCAACATATGACAACTTTTGCCATTTATCATAATTTATTGAAGATTTACTGTCTTTAAGGATTTGTTGACCATCATCAATGTGAGGGATGATTATTATATATCTCATTTATTAAGAATGACCAAAATTGCCCTCTCCTTAATTAATAAATGACATTCCTTTGCCCTTCTTTATAAAATATTTTTCTATATATTACATCTCTTCTCTCCTAAAAGAAACTTTCGTCCTTGAAAGTTACCTGAATCACTATCTCCTTTTTATCCATGCATCCATCAGTTCTCTGTCACTCCTTTTCTTCTTGTTTCTGATTCTTTACACTATATTGACCCATCTTCATATTTATATCTGCTAGCTACAATTTAATTCCATCAACCTCTCTTTAATTCTTAACTTTGACCACTCAATTTGGATTCATTTCCTCCGTTACTTCACAACACCTCTTGACTATAACTTAAACTTATTAACAATATTCATCAACAAATCTTGCCTTGACTTCATTGTATTAAATCTCCAATTCAGTTTCCTCAAGTGATGTTTAGAAAGTTGAAAATCTCATAACTATAATTTCCAATTTAAATTCCAAAAGTCAAATCTTACATTAACCCAAAGCTCCAAATGTCACTGTGTTACTTATACTTCCATTGATTCAACTGAGTTTTTGTCCTTATTGTTCCATATAAAAAATAATTCACATCACTTGCATATCATTCATCTAATCTCAAAATACTCATTAACTAACCATACTTCTTCCAATATGTTTTTTCAATCTCTAATATATTTTCTTATATTTTCCATCAATATATACATGAACATTAAAATTAATACTTATCCTTAAGTAAGCCTTTAAAATCATTGAATGACTTCTAACTCTTCCTTTGATATCATTACTTCTAACGTTCCGATAATTCTTTGATATTTAGATTACTAATGCACTTTGTCTCTAGGGTGTCACCATACAAATCCATTTATTGGCCAAATATGAAGTGATTGTTCTTCACTTGGATTCGGTATCCTTATATAATTATTAAATCTACTTCTCAACAAAAGATCTTCTTTGATTATATACTTTTGTCTTAGTTCATAAATCAATCATTACATCCTCCAAAATAACTGTAGATTGCATTGTAGAAAACTCAATCTAACTCATTAACACAATTAAACCATTATACTTTACCTCTAATTACCACCATTTCCATCGAAACTTTGTTAGGACATAGTTACCTTATAATCCTTCAATTAACAATAAAAAAACTCAAATCATGGAATTTAAAATTTTCAACTTTAACCTTAATGATCAAACCTTACATTACTTTGTTATTTCAGATGATTGTAACATCTATGTCTCTATTGTCAGACACCATAGTTAATCCATAATTTTTATTTACAATTTGTGCCATTCCAATTGTCTCCCAAATTTGTATTGCCTTTTATATAACAATTCATATCTTCATATAAATTTTCTTTAAGAATCATCTCAAAATTCATCATCATAGATTAATATAGATGTCATCCTTGTTTCCATAGATTTCTCGTAACTCACTAAGATCATATTTCTTTCTTGCAATGGCCATTCCACATGTACATTCATATCTTCATAGGATTTAACTATTCTCTAATTTACTGATTATTCCAATCCTTCTTATCTAGTCTTTATCACGCCCCAAAGGGTACCTTAAACGTGGCAGCCCGCCACATATAATATCAAGGCTCAAGAATGACTACCTTAGTCATGCAGAAGCCTTAGTATTACATGTAAGGCATCTAGCACATTAATAGGAGACGCTTTTGGGAAGCATAGTTTAAGCAAGTAAAGATAAACATACAAGAGTCCAGAAATAAAACATATTATATCATTAATATCAAAAGGTCTATTATATGATTTCTTAGGGCATACCCCCGCTAATCCTAAGGATCGTGATAATCTTTACAACATCCAAAATACTACATTAATTTCAAAGGAATTAAATCTAAGTCTTCGAGCAGATTTCCTCCAAAAGCTTTAATATATAAAACTTACACGGGTACGGGGACACCTCGGCACAAAAATAGGTGTTCCTGAGAATACAAATGCCTATAGGGTGTAACTTATGGGTTTAGTGAGTAAATCCCAAAATTCTTACTCAAAGTAAATTATCAACTAAGTTTATTATTCAAACATATGGAATGCAACAACCACGTGAGTATACAAGACATATGACTTTCCGGAAGTCATATGTTGAATGAATTATGCCCTTCATTCGGGGTTGGGTATTCAGGCCAATTACAGCCACGACCTTTTTAAAACACTTTTATAGATCTTACGATCTCCTATACGCCATCAAAAACTTGTAGTTATTATAGGCTTCTACTAGCCACTAATTTAAGTAGTTCTTACTGGCTCCTACTCACCACTTACATGATATACCGGTTATGTCTACCACCACTATTATACACTTGTCCCACCAATTGTAGAGTAGTGAATGCAATGTGACTCAACATATGAAGTGCATGCATAATTTCTTAATTAGAGTATAGTAGTTATATTTATCTTCTTTCAAGTGAGCAACCAATTTCAAACACTTCAAGATAGTAATGTTCAACAACTTTATTACAAACAAATCAAGTTTCAATATACTTAACATTCTTTATCATATTATCATACAACTTCCATTTGATTTTTGCCTAAATTCTAGTGCAACTAATTTTTACAAATACAATCAAGAGTATGAAAAATAACGGGGAATAAACTCACTCAGCCATGATGACACATTTCTTGAGATGGATGAGTCGTTTGGGATTTCCACTTAATCGTAGTAATCTTTGGGATACGAACAATCCTCCTCGAGATTATCTAATCAAGAAGAATACCCAAAATGAGTATTTCATGAACTTCTATTCTTGGAGATTCTAAACTTTTCTTAAAATCGCGATAAAATCGTATAAGGGGAAATTCCAACTTAAAATGGCCATAACTTACTCATTTTAACTCGGAATTTCGTGTATAATATATCGTCTTCTACCTACTCGAAAAGATCTATGCATTTCTAGGCTTATTTTTGTAAAACGAGGTCGTTTGGGTTTCGAAAAGACAGCGACCATGTTTGCTACGAATTCGCAAAAACTTGCTTTCCTTCTTGTAAGCAAAGCTCTTTTGAAAAGATAAATATTTCAAGTATTTTGTAAACTTTTTGAAAGGTATATATGTATATGTAATGACTTATAACAAATGCATGAAGTAAATGGATTTGTCCCAACTTATGAAAAGTAAGGTTTTAAAAGACTTTGAACTTGAAATTTTATTGGAATATTCATTTTACTTTTGAAAGATCTTGAGTTATTGGAGATGAATATTCTTTTTCTAAATCTAATCTCTTGTAATTACTTTAAATTACTAAGGTGTGGTTTTTTTTTCTAAACTTGGATTCAAAAAGTAATAAAAGGATATCTTTGTTTCTTGTAATGATTCCAAAAGAATTTCTATTTCTTGATGAAAGATAAGTTTTCATAAAACCTTTTGTTTATTTAAGAAAAATCATTTCTAAGCAAGTTTTTAGGAAATCTATTTCCTATTTTTATTTGTTAGAACCTTTAGTTTATGAAAACACTTCCCCATTTATTTTTATTGAGACAAAAACATTATGTTCATGCATGGATATGAATCATAAACTATAGAAATATAGAGGAACATAATAACTTGAAAGATTAAGCAAAGAAGAAAGAAAATCAAGTATTGGACTTTAGCTTCATCAAAGTATCCCAGGACTAAGAAAAGACTAGTCCCGAAAAGAAAAGAAAAGGAACTGTTTTGACTTGATGAGGACAAGTCTAAGACTAGAATGACTAGTCTTAAAAACAACTTTAAAATAAATAAATTACAATGAAGTAAGTAAATAAATTGCCTTAAAGATAAATAAATTGCAAGACAATGAGCTTATATGCTCTAAATAGTATATATAGTTATATAGATATATTAGATAGTAATAAACATAAACGAAACATAAAGGAACATAAAGGGATTTGTGATGATGAACAAAAACAAAGTATGAACCTATTGTTGCTTTATTAACCTTCATGGTTTTAGAAAACACACACTAAGTTCATACTAAGTAGATGAACATAAAGAAAGCTTTGGAGGATTTTCTTGAAGAAAGTTTATCTAAAGAAGAAACTAAAGAGAGCTTTCTTGTAAGACTTCATGGAGAGGATTTTTTTTTTTTTTTTTTTTGAGAGAGTTTGAGAGAGATTTTGGTATAGTAACTTTAGAGAAGAAGTGGTGTGAAAGAAGTGAAGGTATGAGGGGTATTTATAGGAAAATGTGAGAGATAATTTGTGTTAATTAAATAAATAAAACAAAACAAATTGAGGCATCATGATGGTGGGGGGGTGCACGCAGGCGGTGCTACTTTATGCATAGAAGAGGGAAATTTTTATTTTTTTGTTATTTTGTTAATTAAAAGTAAGAAATGAAAGATGTGAAGTTGTATTGGAAATGAAAATATGTAAGAAATAGGTGTATGGTTTGTAAGAGTAGGTTGTAAGAAAAAGTAGAGATAGGTGAATAGTATAGAATAGTAGAAAATAGTGTAATGTAAAAGTAGACATGACAATTTAATGCCGGTAGTAAGAAAATACTTTTATATAAAGCGATATCTAATATTTTTAGCTACCGAAAAATTACGAAATTGATATTTTTGGAAATCTCATATTCTTACGAGTCTAACGGTATATTCAGAATATTTTTCTTATTTCAAGCTCCCGGACACGTTTTTCAAGAGTCGTGTCTGATCGGGTTCAAAGGACACTCGAATTTTGAAAAACTGATATTTTTATAAAACCTATAGCTATTACGAACTATTATAGCTAATTTTTCCAACTTCATTTTCTAGGGCTTAAGAAAACGGCAATGCCGGACTTAAGCGGTTACGGTAAACTAGGGTTTGGTTGACTCTGGAAATCCGGTTGACTTTCGATTAGGTTTTAAACTATAATTCGAATCCAAAAATTTTGGAGATTTACAGTCTTCTTAAATATAATCTTTCTCGCTTACTTTCATTCTTCAATATGACCTTTGTCACTTACATTCACGTGTCTACTAAGCTACAAAATAATTGTTAACCATCTATAAAGATTTTCTTTATACCTCCAGTTTCTTCTAATCAACTTTAGTCATCTTTCTTTTGCCTCTAACTTCTGTCTACATATCATCTTTAATACTGTTATCTTATCTCAATAACAGTCTTTATTTCTCTCCCATTTCACTAATCATTTTTTATAGTTCTAACTCTTTATTGTCATACTAATACTTGTTATCTCAAACTTTATCGTAAATTACTTTGAATACTCCTCCAACAACTATATTAGCATTTTCTTCATCCTTGCACTTGCTAATAACTTTAAGCAGTCCTTTATTTCCATACTTCCTTTAAACACCATATTTATTCCACTTCATTATATAAAAGAAATGAAAGAAAAACCATAAATATATATAATTGTATTAATTTGGTTGTTATGCTCCCAATAAATTTTAATAGATGAGTTATTTATTGTATATTTCACTACTTGTATTATCATTGTTTAGACTTTTGTCATTTTGATTCTCGATTTTTTTTTCATAATCATTTTATATTCTTCCTTTTTATTTAAGTTGATGTTGAGTTTACCATTTTATTAACAATTTTGACCTTTGCCATAATTGACAACTTTATTACATTTGTTATTAATGTTAATGTTATAGATATAAGGTCAACCAATTCTTGTAGTTATTTCTTATTTTTCTATCATAACTATAATTTTATTTTGTCTTTTCTTCACTCATTTAGTTATGTTATACATTTATATATGTATATATATTCTCATATATTTTGTTGTTTTTCTTGTAATAAAAAATAAAATAATTTTTTTTATTCTATCATAAATTTGATTGTGAGAGGGGCTGACAAATATCAAGAGTAACTAAACTGACCGGTACTAAATTGACATATGACTTATATTTTAAGATTGACTCAAAATAACATGACTCAAAACAAAAAGGCTGGACATGACAAGAATGGAGATGACAAGGTTTGACAAAGCATGATAAAACAACAGACAATACTTACTAAACATAACATTTATCGAATAAAACAAACCATGAACTCATCAGTCCCACTTCACATTTTCTTGTATTATATTCATTGTTATTACATATTTGTATACTAATTGAAGATTCAAATTACTATAATTATTCTTAATCCTTGAATTTTATAAGTTATCATTGTTAATCGTCACTACTACTATGAAAATTTGGTGTGGTAGTTCTCATTTTCATTTTTTTTTTTATTTATGGCTCTAATATTTTAACCTTTCTATTTGTTATTTAAAATCTTTGGAGATGCTTATAAAATTCTATTTTTAATCCTTGTGCCTTTTGAATTTGCATCATTTAATTCAAATAATGCTTCTTCTTCTTTTTTTTAAACTTTTCTTTGAATTTCATAATTAACAATCATTAAAGATTTGTTGGCATTGTGTTATTAAGGATTTGTTGACTGTCATTAAAGATTTGTTGACTATTGTAGGTTGTCTCTTAGTTAACTTAACAAGAGGTTTCAATCATTTATTTCATTCAATTAATTTTGGAATTTACAGTCATTAAAATTGTAACGGTTGAGTTCTAAATTTCTCTTTGTGAGTTATGATTATTAATTTATGTATTTATATATTCACTTTAACTTACTCTAGTCATTATTGTTTTGTCTGTTACACTTCATTAGATGTCATGAACTTCTTGTATAAAAATGTATATGTATTATAGTAAAATCCTAAAAGGTCATAAGTTTAGTAAGAAGGTATTTTGGTTTTATAAATTATCATTTCTAGATTTTTGTTGAGCTTTATTTGTTTTACTGATCACTTTTCTATGTATTTAAGGGAGCAACAACAAAAAAAAAAAAAATAACAAATATTCCAAGAAAATATATGAAAATAATTATGAAAAGATAATGACATAAATGAAATAAATATAATACTTATAAGCAATAAGCTATAATGAAAGAAACAATAAGAAATCATAATGAAAAGGTCAACCTAGAAAATTTTCATTAAAAGAAATAACTCTATGCTTTCCATAGCTACTAACTTTCCCATGATCTACCCCCTCTCTTCATCTCACCTTCCCAAGGATTTTATAACCTAATTTCTCTAAAGATCATAAACCTATGCTCTGATACCAATTAAGCTGTAACGCCTTAACCTGTTGGCAATTACAACCCGCCACGTGTCCTCTTCTAAATAGGACATGCAAAAGCTATAACATTCTAAAACCACAATTTAAAACACCTAAAATATAATCTCCGTAAATCTTTTAAAGGTTACAACAGAAAGTTCAAATCCTATAAAACCTGTAAATAACAATCTTTTCAAACATCCTGTTGATCCAAACAATGTTGGCGAAACCAAAGCCAACAAATCCAAAATACATAAAATTTCAAAAATTCTTGTTATCATATAAATTATTAACATAGTTCCAAATATTGTAAATGATCTCAAAATTCTTCTCATATAAATCAATATCTAAATCTATTCCTCAGCAAGTAATCTGAATCGCTATCGTCATCCCCATGATTTATGTACATATCATAACCAGATAAATCAAATACTACGTCCTCATCACCTATAACTGAAAAATGAAAGGAATGAGCGAAATCGCTTAGTTCGCTAATCCACAAAACAAATGCATATGCACACGCAACATATACATCAAATGTAACTTAATCTAATGCAAACAACCATATTATTATCTTTATTAAGCCAGCAAATGAACACAGTTTATAACTACTATACATTAGTCCCGAACTTGGAGTAACTCAGACTCCATGAGAAAATCAACCAACTCTTTGAAAATAGGTAATTATATACATATATTGGTGAATGGGTACTCCCCAAACACCCGTGGCGATACTGCCAAAACACCTAAATCTACCGGAATCATCTCCAAGTGCAACTCCAGTAGGGACAATGACACACAAGATCATCAGGGTGTATCACTAGTATCACCGCCTGCCATGTCTTTATTGGTCAAAGCCAAAGACATCCAGAAAAAAAATTAAACCAAATAGAATTAAGTTCGTTTATATATCTGTTCCTATAGACAACAATAAGAAAACTAAACCTACAAGCAAATACAGCAAACAAGGAAAGGTCGTGTAAGCCCCAGAAAATTTCAGTAAATAATTTCAAGATGAACTTCGAAAATAAACCCTAAAAATCACTCCAAATTAAAACCGAATTTCAACTAGTCCTAAATCACCAATGAATTCAGAAACTTCTTAATCATGAGAAAATGAAAATCCTTAAAAACAAAATAACAACTCAACATACTCATTCCAAAACCACTACGTACAAAGAATTCCATAATTAACTCCGACTTATAAAATCGGGTAATATAAAGCCCAAAAACAAATTATTAAAAAAGTAAATAATGATTAGCCTTCGGAAATAAAACTCAGTTCAAGAATTCAAAAACGTTAAAAGATATTAAATACTTAAAAATAAAATTTAAAATAAATTTTCTCAAATCAAATATGTTATATAAACATAAAATATCAGATTCCAAATTGGCAAGGACCTAAACCGGAAACACCCGAAAACCCTGTAGTATATAATAGTTTAAGTTCGGCAATCTAGTGCCCCTAACCCTAGAGGCCTAGATGTAGTTTAAATATGTAGAATAGCTCCTAGTAATATAAGTTTGTTTAAAAATATCAGATTGGTAAATTTTTGACCTATTTCAAACACGTTCGGATACAGACTTCAAAAAGCGTGTCCTGGCCCGAGATATCAAAAATATACCAATAGTACCGTTAGACTCGTAATTTCATAAGATTTCCAAATATATCAGTTATATAATTTTTCAGGTTATAAAAGTTACAGTTATAACCTTTTTATCGTATTTCCATTATTACCGGTAATTGATTAGTCTTTTACCCTATTCACTTTTATTTCATTACACAATTTTATTATTCTTATAAAGCTTTATATTTTTAGATAAACATTTTATATATTATAGAAAATTTTGTTTTTCTAAAATTTAGTTAGTTCGGGCTTTTATAGGATCAGATTCTGTTTAAGACCCGATACTAAAAATAAAATAAATTAATTTAATAATTGAAAAATATTTTTATTTTCATAAAATATTTTTTTATAATTTTTTGGGTTATAAATATCATTTATAGCCGTTATTCGCGTATTTTGATCATGCCAGTAACATATTTGTTAAAATACTAAAATAATTCAAATAATTATTTAATTTTAATTATGAAAAATATGCTACAAATAATTGGAATAAATTTTCTAATTTTATTTTATTTTAATTTATTTTATTAAGAAAGTACTTTTACAACCCATACCTTCAAGTACACCTTACACATATCACTTCCTTTTCACTTCAATCTTTCTACACTCTATCCCACACTTCATGGCAGATTTTTCCCCTTCTTTATGGCTGCCATTGTCCTTTATTTACTCCATTTTGACTAAATTAATTAAATTCCACTCCTTCTTAAAGAAGTTACATTACACATTAATTATACAATTCAATTTTGAGTCAAAATTCAACAAAACCCTCTCTCTCCTCTCCCCATTATTCACGTGTAGCATGGTCCTTCTTTGGGCTACCTTGTTTTATTTTTTTTTCTCTCTTTCATTCATTTAATACACTCATTTTCTCTCTCTCCTTCATTTACTCATTTTTCCTTTTTCATTCTTTAGCTTTTCTCTCTCTTTTTCCTATCTTTTCTTCTTCTTCTTGTCCTTGTTCATACAAGGAACAAGCTGCCCCCATTCTTCCATGAGCCTCCATGCATATTTCTTGAATATTTTTAAGCAAATCTTCATCTCAAAGCTTCCATAGGTGATATAGGTAAAGTGTAATGAAGGTTTCATGCATCAAAGGACCTTCCATAAGCTTAAAAGCTTAGGATGATGATGCCAAAAATGAAACTCCTCTCTTCTCCATTATTATTATCTTGTATTATTATTATTTTCTTGTTTAAAGTTATTATATTTTGTAGATCTAACTTTTTGTAGCTTTGATTTTTGTTTATGCCATAGATCTTGTTATTTGAGTGGTTATTTTTGTTATTTCTTATGATTTATACATAGATCCATCATTCACATAACTATTATAGTGCCTCATGTATTTATAACTAGATCTAGTTGTTTTTAGGTTCATACATGCATTAGACTTTTGTTTTATGTTCATAATAACTTGTAATAGCATAATGATAGTAGGAAAGTTGTAGAAAACTCAAGATCTATTTTATTTTCAACAAAAATCATTTTTGAAAATTCGGATGAAAATGGAACCATATTTAGAAAAGTTGTTTTTCAACTTCAAAATGTGCATTTTTCATTTAAAATGAAGGGCTTAGGGTATAGAAAACATAAATGAGTGATTTTGATGAGTGAAGTTTAGATCTATGAGTTTATAGTTTACTACCATGGGTTTCTTTTAGATATATGTTCATATTAAGTATAGATGTTAGTTTTGAACTCAAACAAAATTGTGAAATTCGTATTTTGGCAAGACCCCTATTTAAAAACCACTTTGCAAGTGTCAAAATGTAATTTTTACTTAAGAAAATGAAATCTTAATATATGTATATCATCAAGACTTCTTTTTACAAGAATCAAAAGTTATTTTCAAAATAAAAATCTTATTTTCGGATTTAGGTCAAGACATATTTTAAAAACATGTTTTCCAACTCAAAAATGAAGTTTTTATTCAAGATATGAAGGGCTCTTAGGATAGGATATGTAAGGAATGGATTTTTATAAGTTTAGATAGATTTTATCAAAAGATATGTCTAAAAATAAATTTTGTAAATTCGGATCCCAACCAAGACCAATTTTGAAAACCTATTTTTCAACTTCAAAACAAGACTTTTATTAAAGAAATGAAAGCCTTAAGGGATAGGTTTGATTAGGAAGTGGTTTTTGAAAGACTAAATGAGTTTTACAAAGAAAACAAGCTCAAATGAATTTCTCAAAATTCAGATTTTAAAATAGCCACAATTCAAACACTTATTTCCAAATGCCAAAATGATAATTTTGATAGGAAAATGGAAGTCCTGAGGGTATATATATAATATAGACCAAGTTTTGATAAGGATAAAAGAAGTTTATCAAAATATAATCTTAGAAAACAAATGGTTTCCAAGAATAGGTTAAACAATGTTTTCATTCTTTAAAATTTTGTAAAATTCGTACTTAGGCAAACCACCTATGTAAACACCTATTTTTAACCCCAACATGAAGGTTTTTATTGAAATAGTGAAGGTGATGGTTATATGGATCATCAAGGTTGAGTTTTGATAAAATAAAGTATGATTTTGCAAGAAGAAAGACTATTTTTCTTAAGTCTAGCAAAATTCAAAGTTTTGCAAAGTAAAGGTTTTCAAAAAGAATTTTTGATATTATATGTTTACATGTAGGAAGATCATCTCATAATCTTCATGACAATAGCTTGTAGGTAATACATATATGCATGATGCATTGTAGAAACAAAGTATGAAAATTGAGTTTATACAAAATTTGTAAATTCGGATGATTTCCAAACCATGCCTTAAAAACCCATTTACCAACTCCAAAACTTGTGTTTTATATGAAAAATGAGGAGTTTAAGTCATAGGTATCATCAAGTGATGATTTTGATAAATTAAGATGGGATTTACTAAGAAAAATATGTGGAACAAGGAGTGGAAATGTAGTAGGAAAAATTTGAGTTGTAGTCAACTTAGGAAATTCGTAATTTTGGAGTGAGGTCATGAAAACACATACTTTCCAAACTCAAAATGAAAGTTTTATTAAAGAAATGAAGTCCTTAGTAGTAATGCATGATTGAGCCTTAATTTTTAAGTATCAAATGACTTTTACTTAAAGGAATCACTCAAAACAATTTTTACAAAATTCGGATTTTGGAATCAACCCTACTTGAAAACATGTTTACAAAGTGTAAAATGGAAATTTTTATGTAGAAATGAAGGTCATAAGTAATATATATAATGAAGACTTAATTTTAACAAAAATAATTATATTTTCTTAAGTAATAAATCCAAAACAAATGGAAATTATCAAAGTTGGAAAACTAGACTTTTCATAAGTAGTTGTTATTATGGTCTTACAAAATAAAAAGTTGTAAAATTTCCTTTTAGCAAAATGATCAAGAGCATGCATACATCAAGCTCATCTCATGTCATTCATGTTAGGAAATCATTCATAATCCATGTATAGCTAATCTATTTAGTAGGAGCATTACAAATATTTACAAAACTATTCTTCGGAATTGGGACTTGCTACTGTCTAATCTGATCCGACGTTTTTGAAGCTTCAAAGTTTTCAAAACTTAAATATAATTATAAATAGATATCTTTCTAAAGATAGATAAATCGATATATAATTTGTGAGATTCCGAGTTAAAATGACCAAGTTATGGCCATTTTAAGTTAGAATTCCCGCTTAGGACGAGAATTACGAATTTGATAGTTCGTATGAAATCGTTAGGATTAGTTTGAATTGAAATACTTATTAGAGTATTTCTTCCTTTTTAGGTGATCCCGAATCCGACGATTCCCTACCACCGGATTGCTATTACTAAGAGATCGGTGATCCAATGGCCGAGTGAGTTTTCTCCTTATTTTGTTACCTTGTTTGTGCTTGTAGTTAGTTGCATTAGAATATAGAACAAGATAAAAATCGATATGGATGGGGATAGGATATATGATGAGACTATGATGAATGTATGCTAAAGAATACTAAAGCATATCGAAACCACGATTCGATTGGATAATCACTATTCATATTATTTCTGTTATGTGTGTGATATTGGTTGTCACTCTAAAGAATGTATGAATATTTTGACCTAAGCAAAAATTAAATTGGTCATGCATCGCATCGGACATATTGCAATGGTAGCATGCTACTCTTAGCAGTCGATCGGTATGGTCTGAGGACTCATTGGGATGACGAACCCGATATCAGAGCTCATTCAGGGGTACTAAGGCGCATGTGAATCCATTCCTTGGATGAGCCTAGCCGACTCGAGTGCTAAGAGCCGAGGGCTTGAGGACTAGATGCAGTCATGTAGACTTCAATACCATTCCTAACCCAAGATACGGAGGGCATAAATCCGTTCTGTGTGGGTTCCGGATACCCATACATAATTGTTTGCTCATGTGTTTGTTCATACATAACATATGATTGATTATAACTTGTCTGTTATGGTACGGAGTTAAGGGAATTCTCACTAAGCTAGTGTAGCTTATACCCCAATAGTTGTTTAAATGAGCAGGTTATCTCAAGGATGCTAAGTGGGGACCAAGATGGTTGAAGCCGAGAATGACTTCGGGATTTCGGCAATGAATAAGAATGCTTGGAGTTATCAGCTAGTTTTATGATTTGCCTTGTAATAGTTCATGTAGGGAAGTTTGTGGATGAATGTAATTGAAGTTGAATGATTTGTATTTGAAGTATAGCGATTCATATATGAAGTATAGTGATTTGTATCTGAAGTATAGTAAATTGTATTTCCTTTACATTGTTACTTAAGTGTACCAATATAAAATGTATCTCTCCAATGTGTCTCCTTTATGTGTTAAACACCTTGTACATAGTATGCAAACCTTTGCGTGACTGAGATGGTCATTCTTAGGCTTTAATATTGTGTACGGTGGACTGCCACGTTTAGGGTATCCTTCGGGGCGTGACAGGTCGTACCTTTTCAATTTTAGGAAAATTCTCCAGATCCAAAATCCCTTATGAACAACAATAGAAAATCTCCAAATCCCCTTTTATGGAAACTACAACAGCAACTTCTTCTTCTTTTATCAAAGTCCTCAAAATTCCAAAAGAACACATCTTTCTCCAAAATCCTAATATGGAAATCGACAAGAACAGATAAATTTCTCCATAAAATCGAATTTTTATAGAATCTTTGATTTATAGGATAAGAACTTACCTTCAATTCTTTTTGAAACCTAAACCTTAGGTTTTCTTCAATTATCATTAGACAAAAACTCCAAAAAGAACAACTTCCTCCAAAATCCTAGATTTGAGAAATTCATAAGAGCAAACACGATTCGTCGAAAATAATATTTTCATTTCAAATCTACAATAAAGAAGATGTAACTTACCTGATTCAAATCTTACTCCTTGACGATTCCGAAGAATAGATCCTAATTGAAAACTAGGGTTTCTCCAAAGAACTCTTTCAAAAACACAAAAATCTATGAGCAAGATGTTGTTTCCATATAAATTTGCACGAATCTTGATTAGATCGACTTACCCAGATTAAAGATCTTGTTTTCTTTCGATTTCCCTCTCAAGCGCTCTCAAAACCCTAATAGACACTCTTTGGTCAAAAAGAAAGGAAGAACTTATGAGAAATACGAGCCCTAAAATTCTATTTATAATAAACATTTCGGGCAGGAATGCCAGCACCAATGCCGACGGCCTTTCTTTCAACGCCGACGGCCTTTGTATTTATGCCGGTGGCCTTTATGCAACTTTCACCAATCTTCACAAAAAGTCCGAGAGCTTTACACCGACAGCTTTCACATATAGGCCAGTGGCATAGAGACCAATTTTCCATTGTCAAAAGCTATTCTTGAAACATCTCTAAATCATAGACAAAACCATCAACTTAATACTAAGGTAGACCATAAAACCCTCTTATTTTTCAACATATGACAACTTTTCCCTTTATTATAATTTATTAGAGATTTATTATCTTTAAGGATTTGTTGACCATCAATCAATGTGAGGGATGATTATTATATATCTCATTTATTAGGAGTGACCAAAATTTCCCTCTCCTTAATTAACAAATGACATTCCTTTGCCCTTCTTTATAAAATATTTTTCTGTATATTACATAGTATCTAGGTGTTGATCAACAAGTCTCTTAACATATGATCTAAGAGAAGATTGAGAAGTTTCTCCATGTGGTTTGAGAGGAACAAAAGGTTCTGATTCACTCTTTAACTCACTCTCATAGACATTTCCTTTTCCTTCTTTGATTTCAAACTTCCTTCAGTTCGTATATGATGTTTCTTCTTCACTTTTTCGGGCATCTTTTCTTTTCCCTTCTTTCTTGGATCTTTTTCCTTTTCCTTCTCTTAGTTATCACCCTCTGAGCCACTTTCTACTGTTATACTCAGCTCCCCCTCAACTAGTGCCCTAATCCTTTTCTAGTCAAAACCAAATTTGTTAAACTTGGGATGTTTATACCAAGACCCATCCTTAGAAAACCAAAAGTGATCAACCACTTGAATTCCCATTTTCTTAAAATCAGTTTCCTCAATTTTCTTTAGAGAAATGGCCATCTTAAAATCTTTAGGAAAGTGGATTTCTTAAATTTAAAAGTTTTCATCAACAGGTTCCCATAGGATTTTTGTTTTCTAGTTCTCCGCATGTGTCTTAGAATCATGCTAGGCATATCAAGCTTAACATTCTTTTTCATTGCAAGCACAACCATGGCTTCTTCTATCGAGATAGTTGTTGTACTTCCATTCTTTGGAAGAATACAATCAACTACAATTTTATGTAAAAGCCGAATCAACAACTTAAAGTTAGTGGCAAAAATATCTTTTTCCACATAGTTTCCTACCCCATCATTTAGTTCTTGATACAAAACTTTCTTTTCCAGTCGCAAAACCTTTTTGTCATCTTTCTCATTCTTCAACTCAAAGCAGTCAATCAAATCTTGCCTATTTACTTGGATAACTTTACCACACACTAAAGATTTTAAACTGGAATCCTCTAATTCTGTTAAATTCTCATAAAATTCTTGAATCAGCCAGCCATTAGTCAAACTAGAAAATCACAAAGATTTTTGCAACCTATTCTATTTAGCTAATGCTCCCAAAAAAAGCCATTCTCTTTGAAAAATTTAAAATCTATAAAGCACATTCAAGTACCTTACTTGACGTGATTTTTGTTCATTGGCTAGGGAGTTTGCTTGGTTGAACGAGGAACTAATTTCCTTTTCTTTTGTGGTTGAGGTTCAATCTAAGTAGACTTTAAGCTACTCTCTGAGTTGATGTCAAAGGATGTATGTAGTTCCTCTAATGTCAATTTTTCTTTGGACATTTCTTTTCCTTTTTCCCGTGGTTCTTGATCATGCTTCAATTTTGATCGCTTTTGTAAGCCCTGAAAAATTTCAGTAAATAATTCGAAAATAAACTCTAAAAATTACTCTAAATTAAAACCGAACTTTGACTAGTCCTAAATCACGAACGAATCCAGAAAATTTCTTAACCTTGAGAAAATGAGAATCCTTAAAAATAAAATAAGAACTCAATAGTCTTCAAATTCAAAACCACTATGTACGACAAATTTCATACTTAACTCTGAATTGTAAAATTGGGTAATATAGAACCCAAAAACAAATTATTAAAAGTAAATAACGATAAGTTTCGAAATAAAACTCAATTCAAGAATTCAGAAAATGTTGAGAGATATTAAATACTTACGAAAATAAAATTTAAAATAATTTTCTAAAATTAAATATGTTGTAATAAACAAAAAATATCAGTTTCCAAATTGGCAAAGATCTAAACTGGAAAATCACCTGGAAATCCTAAGTGAAATATAGTACTTTTAGTCCAGCAATCTCGCGTTCTTAGTCCTAGAGGACGAGATATAGTTTAAGCGTGTGTAGAGTAGCTCATAGTATATAAGTTCGCTTAAAAATATTACATTGGTAAATTTTTTACCCATTTCGAACCCGTTTGGATACAGACTTTAAAAAGCGTATCCCGGGCTCGAGATATAAAAATATACCATTAATACTGTTAGACTCATATTTTCATAAGGATTTCAAAAATATCAGTTATTAATTTTTCAAAACTGAAATATCTGATCTTGCGATTATATTCGTATTTCATTACTACCAGTAATTAACTAGTCTTTTGGCACTATTTACTACTATTCATTACACAATTTTATTATTCTTATAAACTCTTATATTTTTAGATAAATATTTATATATTCATAGAAAATTCTGTTTTTCCAAAATTTACTTCGTTTCGGGTTTTTACGGGATCAGTTTCTGTTTAAGACCGATACTAAAAATAAAATAAATTAATTTAATGATTTGAAAAATATTTGAAAATATTTTTATTTTCATAAAATAAATTTTTAGAATTTTTTGGGTTATAAAAATATCATTTACAACTCATATTTGCATATTTTAACAGTACCGGTAACCTATTTGTTGCATACTAAAATAATTCAATTAATTATTTAATTTTTATTTATTAAAATTATGTCACTCATTTAAAAATATTTTTCTTAATTTTATTTTATATATTTTCTTAAAAAAAGTACTTTTTCAACCCATACTTCAAGTACACTTCAATTGTCACTTGTACACATTATTCATGTTTCCTTTCACTCATTCTACACTCCATTTTCCCATGCATGGCAGCTGATCACACTCTAAAAACATCCACTTTTCATTTATATTATTTAATTTTAATGATTTAAAGTCTTTTTTAGTTAGCAAATTAAGTAACACAAGTTACACTTTCAAAATTCAAGTTACAAATTAACTACACTCCTCTCTCTCCCTTGTAAATCACGTCCAGCAACCCCCCTCCCTTTATTTAATTTTTCTTTTCCCATTTATTTACACTCTTTTAATGCACTCCTCTCTTAATTTAAAGACTTATACTTACTCACTTTCCTTCTTTGCAACCTACATCATTTACTCTCTCTCTTTTTCCTCTCTTTAACTCCTTCTTAGCCTTGTTCTTGCAAGGAAACCAAGCTTCCCCATTTCAAACTCTTGCTTCCACATTCCATTCTTGAAGATTCTTTAAGTAAACCTTCTTCTTATGCTTCCATAGATTATATAGGTTATATTGGAGATTTCATGCATCAAAGGACTCTCCATAATGCTTAAATGTTAGAGATGATGATGCCAAAACTTTGAAACACTCCTCTTGTTTATGATCCATGTTGATTGCTATATTTGTTGTCTTTATGTCACGCCCCAATGGGTACCCTAAACGTGACAGTCCGCCACACTAATATTAAAGCTTAAGTATGACAACCTTAGTCATTTCCAAAAGCTTTTATATTAAGTGTAAGGCTTACTTTCACAATTTTAGAGGACCATATATGGAATTATGAAGCTTAAGGAGATATAAAAACATATTAAGAAAAGAAGAATCACAATAATTTTTTTCATGGCAAGACTTTACAAACTTAGGGACAACTCCTAAATTACTCATCTATATATAAATATATGCATGCTAATACTAGGCTAAATTTTACCCAAATTTCTAATGTTCAAGAGAGATTACCTGCCCGCATGGTCCACGTGGCCTTAACCATAAGTACGGGAACTGCAAAAGATATCTATTGGGGTATAAGCTAATAGGCTTAGTGAGAACTATTTCCATAAATAACTTCTTGTAACAAGATTCAAACAAGTTGATTTAACAAATGTAATGCACAAGCACGTGGGCAAACAAGCATATAGCTTTCCGGGAACTATATGTTGAATGGATTTACGCCCTCCATTCGGGGTTTGGTGATACTTATCCTCAAAACAAGTAGTTTTAATAACAGAAAATTTTAAGCTTGCGAGCACTCATCGCCAAGCATTCATTAAAAAGTTTTAAACTTGCGAGCACTCATCGCCAAGTATTCCGAATCTACTTGATTTGACCTTGCTTTCGGATCAACCGCCAAGCATATTCCATTAAGCCGCCAAGCAATCGCTTTCGGATCTCCCGCCAAGTGTTGCTTTCGACATGAGCTTACTATCCTTCTCACCCAAGGATAATAACCCAACCATGCAATGTGACTCACTTCGTGGTATGCATGAGTTCATTAATTTATAAAGTCATAACATAATTATTTTCAACTTTATGGCGATCAAGGAATTTCACACAAATCAATATTAAACTAAAACAATCACTTAGAACAATTCGGGCTTCGATATTCTTAGAATTCTTTCAAGGAATTATTTTACATGCATATCGGTTTATCTTTTCCTAACTCTAGTGCAACTATTTACAAGCACAACAAGTATAGCATTTAATGGAAATAAACTCACGATGCCATTGTCGTCTATTCCTCTAAGCGGATGAGTCGTTCACACACTCCACTTAATCGTAATAGTTCTCTGGGTAAAGGAATCCTTCCTCGGGGTTACCTAACCAAAGAAAATACCCACAATGAGTTTTTCTTGATGATTTTCTTGAATTTTGACAAAACAATGTCAAAGAACGTTAAAGTTCGTATAGAAGAATGTTCCAACTTAAAATGGCCATAACTTGGTCATTTTAACTCGGAATCGCGCATATAATATACCGATTTCTACCTACTCGAAAAGATCTACCCATTTCCAAAATTATTTCCACAAACAAAGCCATATAGGCTCCGAAAAAGTGGCGAAAAATTCACCACGGATTTTCAAGTAAAAACAACTTTGGTTCAAGAAATCAAAATTTGTTTGATAAATACTTAGTTATCTATATAGTTGAAAAATTCTCTTTTTATAACTATATAACTCATATTTAAGCATGCTCAAGTGTCTTGTTGTCCAATTATTTTTCTTAGGTAAAACAATGTCGGGTTGAAGCTTTTCGGAAATTGTTTTTGTAAATTTCTTTGAAATGAATACCTTGTTTTCTTTATTTTCTAAAAACGTTTTATGTTGGTTTTTTTTTATCTTTTCTAAGTGACCTTTGAAAATAAAATTTTCTACTTTCTAAGTTACATTAATACTATATTTGAAGTTTTCAGGAAATATGCTATTCTTCATTTTTCTTGTGTAAATTCCTTTGTTTACTTGTTTTGCAAAAATCCTTACTTGATATTTCTCATTCTTTTTCTATGTCTCATATTTTTCAAAAATAATCATCCATGCATGAAAATTTGTTTTCTTCATAAAAACAATGTGGAACAATTAAGGACTTTTTGTAGAAAAACTAATTTCTATAATCTTATTAACTTCTCTTGTAACTTGAAAAGAAATAACTTTATTATTTTCAAACCATAAATTTTCTTTGCCTATTTGTTTGCAAGGTCTTTACTTGAAATTTCCTTAGTCATTCATCTTCTTATAAAAAGAACCATTTTTGTATCAACAAAATATTTTCTTTTGAAAACAAGATAAGGTAGATAACAAAAATAGTTTCTAAATTCATAGTGAATTCTTTTTGTAACTTGAAAATGAATGAGTTTATTTTTGTTATCTTATATTTTTATGTTTCACATAAACTTATTCCTAAGTGACAAAAGCCTTCTTTTTTTTAATTATCTTTAGAAATAAAACTTTTGGACAACAATCTAAATGAACATGATTATGAGAATAATAATAAACAAAATAACATAAAGCATAAATAATAAAGTCAAGTATTGGAGTCTTAGCTTTTTCAAGGCCCGGGACTAAGAAGTAAACTAGTCCCATAATGAAATAAAATGAAAGAAAGAAAAGCTTGTTTTGACTTGATGAGGACAAGTCTAAGACTAGAGACTAGTCTTAAAAACAACTTGAATAAATAAATTGCATTGAAGTAAATAAATTGCATGAAAGGTAAATAAATTGCAAGATATGAGCTTATATGCTCAAAATATATAGCTATGTAGATATAGTAGATAGTTATGAACATAAAAGAGATAATGAACATAAGAGAACATAAATGAATATGAACATAAAGGAATTATGATTATGAACAAAAACAAAGTATGAACCTATTGTTGCTTTCTTAACCTTCATGGTTTTAGAAAACACACACTAAGTTCATACTAAGTAGATGAACATGGAAACTTCTTGAAGAACTTTTACCTAAAGGAGATGAACTAAAGAGAACTTCTTGAAAGAACTTCTTGAGAGAATTTTAGTAGAGTAACTTTAGAGAAGAAGAAGGTGTGAAAGAAGTGAAGGTATGAGGGGGTATTTATAGGAATTGAGGAGTGATTTTTGTGTGATTAAAATAAAGTAAAATTAAAACAAATTGAGGCATTTAGAGGGGGGGGGGGGGGGGGGGGGGGGGGGGGGCGCCGACCATGCATGGGGGAGGGGCATTTGATTTATTTTTTTGACTTTTTGGAAAGATAAAAGATGTAATATGTAAGGTAGATGTGATATAAAGTTATGGGAAAGGTAAAAAGTTAAGATTATAGGTTATGTAGAGTGTAAGAATAGGTGTAAGAAAAAGTAGAGATAAAAGAATAGTGTAGAATAGTAATGAATAGTGTAATGTAAAGTAGATATGACAATTAAAGTACCGGTAGTAAGAAAATATGCATATAATAGCTATATCTGTTATTTTTACTTACCGAAAAATTATGAAACTGATATTTTTGGAAAACTTATATTTTTACGAGTCTAACGGTGTATTCAAAATAGTTTTACTATTCCGAGCTTCCGGACACGTTTTTCGAGAACTGTGTCCAATCGGGTTCGAAAGACACCCGAATTTCGCGAAACTGAAACTTTTACGAAACCTATGGTTATTACGAATTATTTTAGCTAATTATCCCAACTTTGTTTTCTAGGGCCAAAGAAAACGGCAATGCCGGATTTAGATGGATACGGTAAACTAGGGTTTTGTTGACTTTTAGGGTTCCGTTTGACTTCCGGTTTAGGGTTTTATGCTAAACCGATTCCGAAAATTTAGGGGTTTACACTTTAAGACTTTATTATCTTCATATTTATATTATACTTTGTAGATCTAAATTTTTATGAAGCTTTGGTTATGTTTATGTTTAGATCTATAGGTTTAAGACTTACTACCATGTATTTCTTTTTATTTATTCTCATATTATGTATAGATCTTAGATTTGAACTTGAATAAAAATAGTGAAACTCGTATCTTAGCAAAACCTATATTTAAAAACCCTCTTCCAAGTCTCAAAATGGAAGTTTTAGTTGGAAAAATGAAGGTTTAGTGGATGTATATCATCAAGAATTCTTTGTACAAGAATCAAAGGTGATTTCAAAAGTTACTTTCAAAAATAAAAATCTCATTTTTATATTTAGGCCAAGGCCTAGTTTAAAAACATGTTTTCCAACTCAAAAATGAAGTTTTTCTTCAAGATATGGAAGGCTCTTAAGATAGGATATGTAAGGGATGGATTTTCATAAGTTTAGATGGATTTTATCAAAAGATATGTCCAAAAATAAATTTTGTAAATTCGGATCTCGACCAATACCAATTTTGAAAACCCACTTTTCAACACAAAAATGAAGGATTTGTTTAAAAAATGAAAGGCTTATAGAATAAGTATCAATAGGAGAAGTTTTTGACAAGTAAAAGGTATATCTACTAGTAGAGATTCTTAATAGGAAGAGATTACAAATTACAAAATTTGAGTTTTATCATAACCTTGTGAAATTCGATGGTTTCAAGACCATGCCTTAAAAACCCTTTATCAACTTCAAAACTTGTGTTTTATATGAAAAATGAAGAATATAGGTAATAGATATCATCAAGCAATGATATTTATAAGTTGAGATGAGATTTGCTAAGAAAAACACGTAAAACAAGGAGTAGAAATAAAGTAGGAAAATTTGAGTTGTTTGTCATTTTAAGAAATTCGTAATAATGGAGTAATGGCATGAAAACACTTACTTTTCAAATTCAAAATAGAATTTTTATTAAAGAAATGAAGTCTTTAGTGGCTAGGTATGATTGAGCCTTAATTTTCTAAGTATCAAATGATTTTTTTTTTTACTTAAAGAAATCACCACAAAAACAATTTTTACAAAATTCGGATTTTGGGATGAACTATATTAAAAAACATGTTTACAAAGTGTAAAATGGAAATTTTTATTGAAAAACAAAGGCCTTAACGAATATACATAATGAAGGCTTAATTTTAACAAGAATAAATAAATTTTATCAAGGAATTTTTCTAAAAACAAGTGGGGATTGTCAAGAATACAAGACTAGCCTTTCTAAGTTGATTTTTCATAAAGTCTTACAAGGAAAAAGTTTTTTAAAAAAATTCTTTTATTAAATATCATCAAGAACATGTACATGTATATCTCATGACATATCATTTATGATAGTAACTTGTTCATGTTGCATGAATACTTGCTTTAATAGTAGAAACTTCATAAACTTTCACAAAATCAATTTTCTAAATCGTTTTTCTACTGTTCTGATCTGATCTGATCTTTGCGAAGCTTCAAAGTTTTCAAAACTTAAATATGATATCATAATTAGATAGATCATTCAAATTAGATAGAAATTGATATATAATTTGCTAAATTCCGAGTTAAAACAACCAAGTTATGGCCATTTTAAGTTGGAATTCCGCTTAGGACGAGAATTACAAATTTGATAGTTTGTATGAGATGGTTTGGATTAGTTAAGTGATGAAATACTTATTAGGGTATTTCTTCCTTTTTAGGTGACCCTGAAATCGACGATTCCCTACCACCGGATTACTTTTACTAAGAGACCGGTGATCCAATGGCCGAGTGAGTTTTCCTCTTATTCTGTTACCTTGATTGTGCTTGTAGGTAGTTGCATTAGAATTAGGAAAAAGATAAAATGGTGATGAGTTGTGATATCTTGGTTGAATGAATGATAAATATATCGAGGCAAGACTTGTTGTAAAAATCATTATATGAGTTAGCATAGACTTGAATTGTTTGAAATTCTCTATGATCGCTCTTAACCTACATAATTAACATGCCATGATATATGAATTAAACTGTACATGCATATCACGTAGTAAGCCACGTTGCATTAGCTAATATACTTTGGTGGGACAAAAGTACATTAGCGGAAGGCGAGGGGGCCTATGTTAACATTAAGGATGCGAGATCGCTTAAGTTAACGGAAGTGGGGTGGGCACTTGAATCAACTACATAAAACAACAAACGTTGTAAAATTAAGAGAAAGAGATCGGGATTATGGTTGCATGACTTATGGACCACCCCACCCCGAATAAAGGCGTAAATCCATTCACATATGGCTACCGGAAAGTCATATGCTTGTTGCTCATGTGATTGTTCATGCATAGCATATGGATGATTTATAACTTGCTTGGTATGGTACGAATTAAGGGAACTCTTACTAAGCTAGTGTAGCTTACCCCAATAGATGTTTGGATAAACAGGTTGGCGGGAGAATGCTACTTGGGGACCGAGATTGGAGCTGAATATAACTTCAGGATTTCGGCAGGAAGTAAGAATGCTTGAAGATATTAGCTAGGTGTTATGATTTGTCTTATAATAGTTTGTGTAGTGAAATCGGTGGATGAATTGAAATTGGAGTATAGTGAATTGTATTTCCTTTACATTGTTACTCGAGTTATGTCAATATAAAATTACCACTTTGATGTGTCTCTTACATGTGTTAACGCCTTGTACATAGTATAGAAGCCTTCGCGTGACTAAGGCAGTCATTCTTAGGCTTTAATATTGTGTACGACAGATTGCTACGTTTAGGGTACCCTTCGGAGTGTGACAGTTTAATTAGTATCAGAGCAACAAGGTTTTGGGAATTAGGTAGGAAGACTTTAGGAGAATAGAATGTTAAGATACAATCTTAGGAATGGATAGGTAAGTGTTAGATAACCCTTAAGTAAAGAAGAAACTAGATTTAACTCTATGACCCTTAAGGTATGACTTTCGATTATTAAAGATTTGAATTCTATCTTAGAGACTTCTAAAGAACATAGAAACAGACATATAAGGAAGGAAGATTGAAAATATTTGAGGAGACGATCGAATACATTCTATCAACTGCAAAATACAGGAGTAAGTGACCTTACCTAACTTTTGGTTCAAGCCAATAATAGGAATAGTAGATTATCCCTTTGACCTATAAGACCACTAGGGGAAGGATTAACTGCGCGCTTTCACCGTTTTTCTAAATAAACGAGTTTAAAGAAAATAAAAGTTTATAACTCTTTTTCTAAATCATAAGCAACTTGTGTGCAGTATAATTAGGCTAACGTAATTGTTTCGTCTTGTTTCTAGGAGACCACCTGAGGAGAACATGCAACAGTCGACTAGCCTTCCCGAGGAACAACAAGTAAGAGACACTCTACCACCGCAAGATCCAATGCATCAAGTCATAGACCTTCTAGGATGTTTGGTGGATGCACAAAAGCTCCTCTTGCAACAGTGCTTATTAGGATTGTGTCGATTCAGGTGGAAGGACCCCACTAAGTGATAATGCAAGGAATTAAGATTCCTTATTCTATGGCTAGTTCAAGCTCTAAAGTCGGGAGGTTTAAGACAACTAGCCTATTTGTTAAGAATGAACCTTTTAAAAGGCGTCAGATCCATTGTTGGAAGTGCAAGGAAGGTCATTATCTAAAACAATGTCCACAGCTGAAGCACAAGTGTTACCTCTGTGAGGATCCCGAACATAAGATTATGGACCGTCCAAGAAAGAAGACCCTAAAGTGTTTCATCTGCAAACAGCCGGGACACTAGGCAAGTAGATGCCCCTAAAGGAATTAACAGGCAGATAGCTGCCCTTGTTTGGAAGAAGTCAGTCTTCTAGAAATAACAATAGATCTGTTGTCGAGCGTTAGTTAGGAGCAATTAACTTTTTGAGTAAAAAAAAGGAACAAAGATGTTTTGAAAATGTAAATCGATGTTGTGGTTTATTATCTAGTCCATGAATTGACTCCAATGTATGTTTTGCATCCTTTCTTTGAACTTTTGTAAAGGAAGACTTACATCTTCTCTTGATTTCATGTATTTCGTTTTGGATATTATGAAGTTCCTATTATTGATTTTGATTCCAATAGAATTTCAATATTTCTTATATGTGTTTTTTTTTCCGCATTTCTATGTTTTGTATTTTCAATAATTTCTCTAAGTCTCTTTTAACACCTTAAGACGTGATAAAAGATTTAAATTTTCGCCCGAGCTTAATAAAATAGTAGGAGACACCTAAACCACAACAAACCCGTCATGACTCCTTTAGGACCCGAGAACCGAATGATACCTGAACGACCTAACCAAGAGGGAGATGCTTCAATCGAGATTGAATGACTTACTAGTCAGATAAGAAATTACATGCAACAGACTCAAGCCAGTTTAACATTTATACTTGTAAGACATGTGCAAGAAACGACGCAAGACGAGCCACCATCACCTCAATTCCACCAAAGCCTCTTACCATGCTTCATAAAGTGTAACCAATATTTAGACGGAGCTTTTGGAAATCAGATAGAGCAGAGGATTAGTTAACACACATTGAGAAGTCCTTTAATGCTTTTGGGGTACCACACCACTTGAGAGTCAATTATGGGACCTATATGCTCCGCTTACATGTCTGAGTATGGTGGGAATCTAAAGAAAGAAAGTTGATGCCTCCAGTTACATGGGAGATATTTAAATATGATTTTTTGGATAAATATTTCCCTAGGAGCTTAAGAGTCCAATATAGTGCAAATTTCCTCAATATATCACAAGGAGATTGTAGTGTGGAACAGGATGAAACCGAGTTCAATATATTGTTGCAACATACTCCGGAATCATATAAACAACGTGAAGAACTCAAAAGACAAGTGTTTCTAAAGGGTTTAAAAGAATATCTTCAGACTCGATTGGGGGAATTGATATCAGGAGTTATCCAGGATTGCTAGAAAGAGCACAGATAGTAGAAAATGCCCAAAGGAGGAGGCAAGAAAGAAATAATAAGGAAATGGAGTTTTGTGTTGCAATGACCCCAAGTCGAAAGTTAGAACACTTCTGTCACGCCCCATAGGGTACCCTAAACGTAACAGTCCGCCACATGCCATATAAGATTCCCGAATTACCACCTTAGTCTTTCGGAAGTCTCATATAGATGTAAGGCGTACCTTTACACAATAGAGTACAAGTCCGAATGGAGATAAAAGCTTAATTTGGCATGCATGGGCAATAGGATATAATTCATGAACATAAATAAATATTACATAATTCTAAGGGGCATTCCCCCGCAAAAGAATATTTAGCGGTCCATTACAGTCATCCAAGTCTTAGAAGTTTTCTATGGAAGTCTAATACAAAAATTATAACTTCTAGGGAAAACTCCTAGCTTCGTACCTGTTCAGCCGGGTCTCTTCGCCTAAGCCATAAATGCGTAAGCTGCAAAAGGAATGGTCTGTAGGGATGTAAGCTAACTAGCTTAGTGAGTGTAATCTCCCACAAAAACATTTATATCACAACAATTCAACCAAGTTATTAATCAAGCAAGTGTATGCATCAAACACATGAGTTCAACATACATATGACCAACCGGAAATCATATGTGGATGGAATTGCGCCCTCCATCCCGGGTTAGCAGATTAACGAATCCTGCGGTACGACAATATCCCGTTTATGGCTCACGGCTAACCTACGATTATCGATGTCGTTTATGGTTCACGACTAACCTACGATTATTCGATGTCGTTTATGGTTCACGACTAACCTACGATTATTCGATGTCGTTTATGGTTCACGACTAACCTACGATTATTCGATGTCGTTTATGGTTCACGACTAACCTACAAATGCTCATGCTCCATCCCCTTGTGATATGCACATGTCAATTTATCATTTACTCAAGTAGTTGATTAAGCCAATTTACTTAGGCGATCAATCAATTTATCAGACAATCCATCATAGCTAACTATACAATCAAAGTTTATCACCCGGTTTCGATATTCTTAATTTGTTTCTCATATCATCAACAATCATATAATTTCCCAATAATCCCCATTATTCATATTCCATTCAATTGACCTACATTCTAGTGCACTACTTTACAAGCACATACAATAAATGAATTGGGAAGAAAAACTCACTCCGCCATCGGTACTCCGGTCTTCTAGTAGTAATAATCCGGAGGTAACTCGTCACCGTCCACGGGTTCACCTATTCATATAAGAAATTACCCTAATAAGTATTCTATCAACTTAGGACACTAAAACTCTAAGGAAACTTAGTGAAATCGGAATTCGCGTCATTTCCGAAGTTCCGTTTTAAAATGGCCATAACTTGGTCGTTTTAAGTCGGAATTTCGCAAATTATATACCGATTCCTATCTACTTCGAAGAGCTTTCCAAATATGAAGTTTAAATCAAGTTTTGAAAATATCTAAGCCTCGGAATTGAGGGATCAGATCTGTACAGCGGGTTCCTTGATTCCAAAAATGCGGTTTTGATGAATGCATTTGAGATTCCTAAGTGTAATATGATGCTAAATGCAATGGAAATGATTTTCCCTATCATGAATGTCATGATGTGACCTTAAGGAGTCTATGTTCTTATAACTTTTAGATTTAACGATTTTTAGAAAACAAACTTTCCTTAGAAACCATTTCCTCTCAAAGCTTAGTAAGTTAATTTACTACACTTGATCACATCTACATTTGTATGGATTTTCTTTAGGAAAACTCATTTTGTTTAAAGAATATTTGACCCCTATATTAGTTATATCCTAAGGCCTTTATTTCTTTAATAAAATCTACATTTACAAACTTTTAAGTGGGTCTTTTACTATGGGGTTTCCAAAAATCCGAATTTACACAAATCCATTTTCAAGTTGATTCCTTTAGGAAAAATATATTTTATACTTGAAACTTTAAGTATCTATTATACCTATATCCTAAGGACTTCATTTATTTAAGAAAATATCATTTTTGAAGTTGGAAAAATAGTGTTTTCTAACCCTTCATCCATTATTACGAATTTGGTTTTTCATAACTTTTAACTCAAAACTCCTATGGACTTCATCTCTTGTTTTCAACATTTTCTTTAGTAAAAACTCCTTTAGACTCATGAAAAATACCACTAATCATTATCTATTACCCATAGGCTTTATTTTCTTATAAAATATAAGTTTAGAAGTTGTTAAAAGTGTTTTTGACCTTGGTTTTCAAAGTCATCCGAATTTTCAAAAGTCTTTTTCTTGTAAAGTACTTTCTTTTTGACTTCATGGACCCATATATATATAGATCTATACACTAGAAAGTCATTTACTAAAGACAAAAGTGTTAAAGACTATTTATGCACATATGAACAAAATAATAATGAAACTATAAATGCCTACATGCTCATGAGTAACAAGATGATGGATCTACTTTATCAAAAGCTTAAATGAGTTTTAAAAACATAAAAACCATATTTTTATAAAAGATCCTTTGTTTAAAAGACTTTTTGATGGATAAAAGTTAAAGCTTTTGATAAGGAAACTCCTTTAAAAGATGGATCTACATGAAATGGTTTGGGATTTTTGTGTTGTTATCTCATTGTTCCTACTACAAGATCATGGGAACATGGAGTTGAGATAACCAAAAATCCCTAGCCATAACAAGGTTTTATGAGTTGGAAGTAGTAGATCATAACTTACTTGAAGTGGATGGAAGATAGAAGAGAAAAATGAGAAGTTGTGTGTGATGTGTGGGGGCTCAAATGTTTCGGCCAAGGGGAAAGAGAGAGGAGAGAGCTTTTTCACACTTTGTAAAATTTGGAATGAAAGAATGAGGAGAGAGAGAAAGTTAGTTTATATAGAAGTGAATTAGGTTAAATGGAGAAAAGAAGTAAAAAAAAAATCAAATGGGCATGGATGGGGGGGGCCATAATGCGCCGGTTTTGGAAGGAAAGAGGGGGGGGGGGGGGGAAACTTGTTTGTTTCATTTGATTTAACCTTGATTTGATCTTTGCTTCCTTGTCATATTTGTAAGATATGAAGTGACAAAAGTTGTGGAAGAATGGAAGAGATGTGATTGATGGGAGGCTTAGACTTGTAGGGTGGCTAATAGGTAGACTAGGTAGTGTAGGTGTACTTTATGAATAGTAATGAATAGTTGACAAGACAATTTAATTTCCGGTAGTAATGAAATACGAATAAAAAGGCTATAACTGTATTTTTCATAAACCGGAAAATTATGAAAAATATATTTTTGAAATCCTTATTTTATTTCGTTCAAATGAGTACTCATAAGTATATTTTTGAAATTCTAGTTCCGGGGCACGTTTTTCTATAATGGGTCTCGGGATGACCTGGAATTGAAATTTTCTTGAAATCAAATATTTTCTTAGTTTGAAATATATTCAAGGATTATAATCAAAAGTAAATTTTCTTAGGAAAGTTTATTAATTGGAAACCGAGGAAAAGCCGGAATTAGGGTTCCTAGTTCTCACTCCAGGCTTGAGCTATTCCGATTTAGGGTTTTGGTTTCCGGTTCTAGGGTTATCTTAGCTACTTGAAAAACCGGGGTTTACAACTTCACTTGGATGAAGACCCAAACAAGGAAGAGGACACAATATTGGATAAGATATAATGTTGGAATTACTCTTGGATTAAATAGCTATACTAAGAATAGGAAAGCTCGAGACCATTAAAAGCTAGTATGAGCCAATGATGGAAAGTAAAACAAAACTCGATTACTTTAACAAATTCCAAGACACCCCTCATACAACTTTTGTTAATAAAGAACTTTGAAAGATCGAAAATCTATGACGATCATTACATAAAAGATAAAACTTCAGTAATCAAATCTCAATTACTAAACTCCATAAGATCTTCATAAGTAATAATTATACAATAAAGCAATGAGATCTCTTGATTTCAACCCCATTAAGATGATCACGATGATAAGAGTTTAAAACAAGGATGACTTTAATCTTTAAAGAAATATGGATCTCAAAGCACAATATTGTATATACAGCTACATAAGAATGGAGAAGCGAAACCACAACCTTCGTTGGTCAAAGTAATTGGGTCATGTAAGGTCGTATTGTCATGAGTCGTCTAGTGTCGGCTGAGTTGAGTCGTCTGTGGTCTTGAGTCAAGTCCGTGTCGTTTTCCAAAAGAGTCGTGTAAGTGAAGGTTGGAATTGCTAAGGCAAATCTTATTAATTTGTATGTGCTAGATTTCATAAAATATCTATCATACAAAATTTAGAAATGATATAAACCAAAGCATAAACCGGTGCTAGAAATATAACTCGAAATTCACAATCTCTTCTCAATAAATGATACACTCGTAACAAGTTTTGCGAAAAAAACTTTCTTTAAGGTGGGGAGGATGTAAACCCCAGAAAAATTCAGTAAATAATTCCAAAATAAACATGGAAAATAAACTCTAAAAATGACTCCAAATTAAAACCGAACTTCGACCAGTCCTAAATCACAAACGAATCCAGAAATTTCTTAATCTTGAGAAAATGAGAATCCTTAAAAATAAAATAACAACTCAACAATCTTCAAACTCAAAACCACTACGTACGACAAAATTCATACTTAACTCTGATTGTAAAATCGAATAATATAGAACCTAAAAACAAATTATTAAAAAGTAAATAATGATAAACCTTCGGAAATAAAACTCAATTCAAGAATTCTGAAAATATTGAGAGATATTAAATACTTACAAAAATAAAATTTAAAATAATTTTATAAAATTAAATATGTTGTATAAATATAAAACATCAGTTTCCAAATTGGCAAAGATCTAAACCGGAAAATCACCCGAAAACCCTAAGTGGAATATAATGGTTTTAGTCCAGCAATCTCGCGTTCTTAGTCCTAGAGGCCGAGATATAGTTTAAGTGTGTAGAGTAGCTCACAGTAATATAAGGTCGCTTAAAAATATCAGATTGGTAAATTTTTAGCCTATTTCAAACCCATTTGGATACAGACTTTAAAAAGTGTGTCCCTGGGCTCGGGATATCAAATTGCTTCATCAGACCTTTCATCAAACTTTCCAAGATTATGTGGATTCTTTTTCACAAAGCATGTACATCCAAACACATGAAAATATGAAACATATGGTTTTCTACCACGAAATAATTCATATGATGTTTTTGTAGTATAAGGTCTAATGTATACTCTATTCATTATATAACATGCAGTTGCAACAGCTTTAGCCCAGAAATATTCAGCTATTCCACTTTCATTCAACATAGAACGTGTCATTTCTTGTATTGTTATATTCTTTCTTTCAACTACCCCGTTTTGTTGAGGTGTATATGGTGTTGAAAGATTATGATTTATTCCATGTTCTTCACAAAAAGAGATAAATAAAGCATTATCAAATTTTATACCATAATCATTTCTTAAAGAGACAATAGAAAAACCTTTTTCATTTTGTATTTGTTTAGCAAATTTTTGAAATATTTCAAAAGTATCTGATTTGTACTTTAAAAAGAATACCCATGTATATCTTAAAAAATCATCTACTATCACAAGTCCATATTTACTTCCTCCTAGACTTAGTGTTCTAGTAGGTCCAAATAAATCAAGATATAAAAGCTCAATAGGTCTTTTTGTTGAAATCATATTTATGCTTTTATGAGAAATAGAGACCATCTTATTCTTTAAATAAGTTGCACATTTCACATCATGCTTTATATTGATTTTAGGTAAGCCAACAACAATATTCTTTTTGGAAAGCTTTTCCAAATGATTAAAATTCACATGACCTAGTTTTTTATGCCAAACATGTATGCTGTCATTCATAGTCAAAAAGCAACATTCAACATTCATATCAGATGGTGTAATTAGATATACATTCTTTTTTCTAAATCCTTCAAACAATTTAACTCCATTAGAATTATATGCAAAATATTTGTTTTTCTCAAAATTCATTTGATAGCCTTTATCATATAATTGACTTATGCTTAAGAGATTATGTTTTAGTCCTTTAACCAAAGAGACATTTTCAATCATGTATGGAGGATGACTAATTGTACCTGTTCCAATTATTTTACCACGGTTGTCATCACCAAATCTTACATACCCCTTTTCTTTCCAAATTATGCTAGTGAACAAAGAAGCATCTCCAATCATGTTGCTTGAACATCCACTGTTCAAGTACCATGTTTATTTTATTTTTGCTCCTTGTTCCTGCAAATATGAACAAAAAGGTGATCAAACCTTTTTAGGAACCCAAACAAACTTGGGTCCTTGATAAGTCAAGCTCATCTTATCTTGTTTCTTAACTGGATGTATACTAAGCTTGTTTCTTTTGTAGAAACAATATTTTTCAATATGACCTATTATGTTACCAAATGAACATGCATATGGACGTTTGTGATACCTTTGATTTATCGTTTGATAATAATTTTGTCTTGGATAATTAATATATGCATACATGTACCCTCTGACATACCTTCTGATAGGATAGCTTTGTTGAGCATACCTTCTGATGTACCTTCTGTCGTTATTGTTCTTGTTGTTTTTGACATATTGTACAGTGGCTATGTCGTTTCCAGATTTATTTTCTTTAACAAAAACCACCTTTTTCATATTGTTTGTTGAAATCCCATTTTCATATCCAAGTCCATGCTTTATAAAAGAAGGTCTTTGACTACTAATTAGTATATTTAATTTCTTATCACTCTCATTGAACTTATTAAACGTATTATTGATGGATTAAGATAGATCTTCTACTTGACTTTCCAGATCATTGATCTCGGTTTTCAAAACTTCATTTTCTTTCTTTAAAATATCAGTTTTGACAAATAATTTCTCATTGTCATTCTTTAAAATATCGTTTTCATCAATGAGTGATTTATTTGTTTGTCACAAAGCATCTTTTTCGTTCTTTAGAACTTTATTTTCAACATCTAGCATAGATATCTTTGAATCCACCTTTTTAAGTGCTTTAAGTAACTTTTTCATTTCAGAATACATATCATTTTCATTTATTTCTTCATCGGAATCAGAATTTACCTCGGAAGTCGCCATTAAGCACAAGTTGGCTTCTTTTTCATTCTCACTTGTACCTTTTGATTCACTTTCTAATGCATCAAGATCACTTCAAGTCGCCATCATTGCACGGCTTTTCTTCTTGAATTTCTTCATCTATTTGTTTAAGATTGGACACTCATATTTAATGTGGCCTGGTTGTTTGCATTCATAACAAACAATCTCCTTTCTTTCTTTCTTTTCCTCCTTTTCTTTATAGTTTTTTTCTACACTAAACTTGTTAGTTTTATTATAATTATTAAATTTCTTACTTTTAAGGAACTTGCTTAATCTTCTTATAAGCATGTCGACACTCTCTTCAATGTCATCATCATCGGAGTCGGTTTCATTATTTATGATTTTCCTTGCTCTGAATGATATTTCTTTTAAACTTTCTTCAGTTTCCTCAGTTGTGTTAAGATGTGATTCATAAGCTAGCAACTTCTTCCTTAATTGACTGAGAGTTAGCTTGTTCAAATCTTGGGCTTCTTCAATTGTTGTCTTTTTAGCATCCCATGACTTGGGTAATATTCTGAGTGTCTTTCTAAGAAGATCAAAATCATTCATTTTCTTCCCAAGAGAGGTTATTTCATTTGTTACAACAATAAAACGATTAAAAGCTTCTTTTATTTTCTCATCAGGTTTGATTTTGAACAATTAAAGTACCGGTAGTAAGAAAATACGCGTATAATAGCTATATCTGTTATTTTTACTTACCGAAAAATTACGAAACTGATATTTTTGGAAAACTTATATTTTTATGAGTCTAACGGTGTATTCGGAATATTTTTACGATTCCGGGCTTCCGAACACGTTTTTCAAGAACTGTGTCCGATCGGGTTCGAAGGTCACCCGAATTTCGCGAAACTGAAATTTTTGTAAAACCTATGGTTATTACGAACTATTCTAGCTAATTATTCCAACTTCATTTTCTAGGGCCAAGGAAAACGGCAATGCCGGATTTAGTTTGATACGGTAAACTAGGGTTCTGTTGACTTTTAGGGTTCTGTTTGACTTCCGGTTTAGGGTTTTATGCTAAACTGATTCCGAAAATTTGGGGGTTTACACTTAATTTTCTAACTATCAAATGATTTTTACTTAAAGGAATCACCATAAAAACAATTTTTATAAAATTCGGATTTTTGGATGAACCAATTTTAAAAACATGTTTACAAGGTGTAAAATGGAAATTTATTGAAAAACAAAGGCCTTAAGGAATATTGATAATGAAGGCTTAATTTTAACAAGAAAAACAAATTTTAGCAAGGAATTTTTCTAAAAACAAATGGGGATTGTCAAGAATACAAGACTAGCTTTTCTAAGATGAATTTTTCATAAAGTCTTACAAAGAAAAAGTTTTCCAAAAATTCTTTTATTCAATATCATCAAGAACATGTATATATATATATATATATATATCTCATGGAATATCATTTATGATAGTAACTTGTTCATATTGCATGTATACTTGCTTTGGATAGTAGAAACTTCATGAACTTTCACAAATAAATTTTCTAAATCATTTTCGCTACTGCTTTGATCTGATCTGATCTTTTCAAAGCTTCAAAGTTTTCAAAATTAAATATGATATTAGAATTAGATATATCTTTCGAAGGAGATAGAAATCAATATATAATTTGTTAAATTCCGAGTTAAAACGACCAAAGTTATGGCCGTTTTAAGTTGGAATTCCCGCTTAGGATGAGAATTACGAATTAGATAGTTGTATAAGATAGTTTAGATTAGTTAAGTGATGAAATACTTATTAGGGTATTTCTTCCTTTTTAGGTGACCCCGAAATCGACGATTCCCTACCACCGGATTACATTTACTAAGAGACCAGTGATCTAATGGCCGAATGAGTTTTCCTCTTATTCTGTTACCTTAATTGTGCTTGTAGGTAGTTGCATTAGAATTAGGAAAAGATAAAATGTTGATGAGTTGTGATAATCTTGGTTGAATGAATGACAAGTATATCGACAAGACTTGTTGTAAAAATCATTGTATGAGTTAGCATAGACTTGAATTGTTTGAAATTCTCTATGATCGCTCTTAACCTACATAATTAACATGCCATGATTATATGAATTAAACTGTACATGCATATCACGTAGTAAGTCACGTTGCATTAGCTAATATACCTTTGGTAGGACAAAAGTACATTAGCGGAAGGCGAGGGGGCCTATGTTAACATTAAGGATGCGAGATCGCTTAAGTTAACGGAAGTGGGTAGGCACTTGAATCAACTACATAAAACAACAAGAGAAAGAGATTGGATTATGGTTACATGAATTATGGACCAACCCACTCAAGATTGGAATTATGATTGCATGTCTTATGGACCATCCAAACCTCGAATGAAGGGCGTAAATCCATTCACATATGGCTACCGGAAAGTCATATGCTTGTCTGCTCATGTGTTTGTTCATGCATAGCATTGGATGAATTATAACTTGCTTGTTATGGTACGAAATTAAGGGAACTCTCACTAAGCTAGTGTAGCTTATACCCTAATAGATGTTTGAAAAAACAGGTTGACGGGAGAATGGTACTTGGGGACCGGATGGTTGGAGACAAATATAACTTTGGGATTCAGCAGGAAGCAAGAATGCTTGAAGATATTAGCTGGGTGTTATGAATTTTCTTGTAATAGTTTGTGCATGAAATCTGTGGATGAATTGTATTTGAAGTATAGTGAATTGTCTTTCCTTTACATTGTTACTCAAGTTGTATCGATATAAAATGTATTACCCCGATGTGTCTCCTCCATGTGTTAGACGCTTTGTACATAGCATGGAAGCCTTCGCGTGACTGAAGCAGTCATTCCTAGGCTCTAATATTATGTACGGTGGATTGCACGTTTAGGTACCTTTCGGGGTGTGACACTAGAAAATTATGACAGTATTTGCACGATAACAATGCCTCGATCACCGTTTTCTTCTTTTGTTTTTCTCACAATTGTTGTTGTTCTCTATATGGTTTTCCTCTTTTTAATCATATTTACTCCAACGGCAGAAGAGAAATGGATAACTTCGTTCTAGAACTTGCGTGTGGAATCCGCTTGTGTTTATCCAAAATTGTCAAACATACCATCTTGTGTTTATCTTGTAATCCGTTCAATTTGAATTTTGATTTCTTGAAGTAATCTTAAAATTTCTGCTTCAAAGGATAATCCCAGCTATCTAACAACTTATATGTTTATGTTGATCTTGAATTTCGAATTTGAAACATCTGTTATTAACCAAATCCTTCATCTGGTACTGTTCATGTTACATTCAAATTCTCTATGATTTTCAAACTTCAAAATTCCTTAGACATACTCTTTAAAAATGTGAAATATGTTTTGTAATTACTTCATATTATGCACACTAACTTTCTCCTCAAATTAATTCATTGTAAATTAAATTTCTAAGCTTGAATGTTCTTCTTCAAAAATGCCATTATAAGCTTTCGAAAATTTTGATCATAATTCAAAATTAAATCCCTGCAAATATTGAACTAACTTTGTGGAACACATTGAGTATATTACCCAAATTATACTCAACATTGGAGCTAGGCCTTCAAAAATTAAATCTGAGTTGAAATACACGTGATGTTGTTCTTGTATACTAATGTTCTGATAGTTTAAAAAAGACTTGCATTCCATTGAAGAACCTTCTGATATTCTTTTTATATAATTCTTATATTGCACACTTAATCAAAAATGTAAGAAATCATTTAATCATTTTTTTTTATCATCAAAATCATTATTTGAGAGAAACCAACACTATTACCTTACTTCATATATCAATAACTAAAACTCATAACCAAACTAATGAATTTCCCAAATCAGCTATAAACCAACAACAACTCTTAACCTGTAACTACTCAAACAAGCAAATAACAAGAATAAAACAAGAAACACTTACTTAAACTTGCTTAGTCTTGAAGATGGAAGCTTGTCTTGCTTTCCTTGACAATTTAAAAAGAAGAAATTGAAGTTGATGTGTGGTGTGTGTGTGTGGTGTAACCACAGTTTTGAAAGAGAGGAGGGGCAAGGAAGAGGAAAATTTTGCCTCTTTAAAAGATAAACACAATGGATATATATAAATTCATTTTATTTTTGAGGCTTTTTCAAACTTAATCAAGTGTGTGTGTGTGTGTCAATCCCCAAAAGGGTGCCCTAAACACGATAGTCGCTACACTCAATATCTAAACTCGTGTATGACTACTTTAGTCATTCCATGGGTTTAAACACCGGGTGTAAGACTCACGTTCAACAAATAGGGACACATACTTTGAATCGGACTAGCTTAAGAAGACATACATAGTAATAAGAAAGTAAATCATAACAGTTATAGCTACATTCATCTATTACATGAGCTAAGGGGCATACCCCCGTCAAAATATTAAGAGTTCTTAAGTCCTCAGAAGTCTCTTACAACAACCATTATATATATCAATTTAGGAGATTCAACTAGAAGTCTATGCCTACATCTAGGTCCTGACTTCTTCAAAAAGCTCCTTAAGTTCCAAAAGCTATACTGAGGAAAGTGGCTTCTCAAGATAGCCATAAATATTCATACTGCAATAGGAAACTATAGGGGTATAAGCTTACAAGCTTAGTGAGTTTCATTTCCAAAATTAAATACTCAACAAACAATATATAAGCAGGCAAGTTATATTAACACCATATGAAATGCACAAGTACGTAAGCATACAATACATAAAACCTTCCGAAAGTCTTATGTTGAATGGATTTACCCTTCATTGGGTTTAGGTGTTTTAGTCCCATACGACCAAAGATTTCAATTTTTCTCATTTATATTGTGGTTGATACAGGTGTCCATCCATACACATTTTTAATTATGGCCCTTACGCCAACATTTCAAATTCTGGCCATTACGCCAACATTTTAATTTCCAGCTATTACGCCAATATTTGAGTTTACAGGTCCCTCGTTGCCCAGCTATCATGCCTTCTTCCCACAAAGGTATAATAACCTATGCAATGTGACTCACATATGGTATGCATGGTCAATTTGATTATAAGATCATGTCATATTAATTAACAATTTATGGGTGATCATAGATATTGCAGACACTTCAATCTATACTGTCACGCCTTGAAGGGTACCCTAAACGTAGCAGCCCACCACATATAATATCAAGACTCAAGAATGACTGCCTCAGTCATGCGAAAGTCTTAGTATTACATGTAAGGCGTCTAGCATGGTAATTGGAATGCTTTTGGGAAGTATAGTCTAAGTAAGTAAAAATTAACATACAAGAATCCAGAAATAAAGTAGATCATAAAATTAATAACCAAAGGTCTATTACATGATTTTTTAGGGGCATACCTCGTCAAATCCCAAAGATCGGAATAGTCTTTACAATATTAAATACTACATCAAAGATTTCAAAGGAATTCTAATCTAATTCTTTAAGTAGATTTCCTCCAAAAGCTTAAAAAGAATACTTACATGGATATGAGGAGATCGGGTACAAAAAATAGGTGTTCCTGAGAATGCAAATACCTATAGGGTCGTAAGCTTACGGGCTTAGTGAGTAAATCCCAAAAATTCATACTGAAAGTAAAATATCAACCAAGTTTATTAGGCAAGCAAATGGAATGCAACAAACACATGAGCAAACAAGACATACGACTTTCCGGGAATCATATGTTGAATGAATTATGCCCTCCATCCGGGTTAGGTATTCAGGCCAATTATGGCCATGACTTTGTTTAAAAACTTTTATAGATCTTACCAGCTCCTATACGCCATCAAAAACTTATAGTTATTACAGGCTCCTACTAGCCACCAATTTACGTAGTTCTTACAGGCTTCTACTCGCCACTTACATGATATACCGGTTATGCCTACCACTACATTATACACTTGTCCCACCAATATAGTAGTGAGTGCAATGTGACTTAGCATATGAAGTGCATGCATAATTTCTTAATCAAAGTGTAGTCGTTATATTTAATTTCTTTCAAGTGAGCAACCAATTTCAAACACCTCAACTGCCACGCCCAAGCGTATCCTAGTAGTGGTAACCAAGAAACACTTGATTTCCATTACTAGTTTACCTTCCGATAATGACATGTTTTCAATAAACATGATCTTTTAGTTGCTTAGATAAGAAGAACAATATATATATAAGACATAAATTAGTAAATAACCATCACACTAATAAATATTACAGACCATATGATTCCTATAAACTCCTGCAAACACATAGTTAATGGTTCTAATGCAAGATACTTGCAACTAAAAGATAAATAGAGATATATATCTTATCCTATACTAGTCTTTAAGCTTCCGGCTTCTAATTTCTTATCGGGACCATGCTTCTGGTAGTAATGAGCCAAGATTGCAGAGTAAACCTAAAAGGACTGTTGAAGTGTGAGCTAAACCACGAGCTCGGTGAATAACTAGAACTTACCACATAATACATACAAGTTATTTAACAATCATATGAAATGTATCAATCAGACATATGTACAATACAAGCTTGGATAACTTGGAATCCAAACAGGATGAAGATTTACGCTCTCTCATCGGGGTTGAAGGATCACAATCTATGGTCCACCTACTTAGGAGAGACTAAGCTTTCAGGAAACAGTAATGTTCAATTTAATTATCTCTTTGAACTTATTGTGTTTTGTTATTTATTTCATGCTTTAGCTTTAGAAACTCCACTAAGTGTTAGTTATTTCCATGCAATACCATAAGCGGCGTCCTTCATTTACCATTTAGTTCCTATGGTATTAACAGAACAAAGGTAATCTTGTGATTAACTAATAGCTTTCTTGCCTAGATAATCCAAGCATTACCAGAGATCTGAAATACTAACACGTAGTAGGCTACCACTTACTCAAATTCTATTTTATGCAAAAGATGTAATGCATGTAAAATTTCCTTTGTGGTACCAGTAGTTTTTAATCATTTTGAAGGTGATCAAGCATTACAGACATTCAATCATGTTATAAAAGCAATATAGTCATATACAACTCTGTTATCACTTCTAATAGAGTGACTTGGTAATCAATATAATACACATTTTCCACAAACCAAACAGTATACCAATTTTAATTATCTTTTATTTAAGGTTCGCTAGCTTTACAAGCAGGACCAATGTAATAAGACTGAGTTACTACCTACTCTGTTGTTCAGTTGTAGTAATCGTCAGAAAGTCCTCACCAATACCCAAGTTACCTATTGAGATGATTAATGTAATTATTAATGATACAAGACTATATAACCCAACTCCTATGAATGTCTAAGTGTCCTAATGTGCTGCTGGGTTTTTTGTTTTATTATTAAACTAATTCTTTGAAATTTTACGATACTTAAGTACTAATTCATCTTTATCTCAAGTTACTTGATTTGATTTTGTTTGATATTTAAATCTATTAATCGGGTATTCAAGAATTTTAACAATTTGGTTAATTTATTTTTATTGTTTAAAACTATCAATTTCCTTCTTATTTACTTGATAAATTTTTCTCGTAAAATATAGATATCTCTATATTCACAAATTTAGACTATTTAAATTTCCATTGTTATCTAATTATTTATAATTATTTATTTAAATACATATTTAGTATTTACTAAACTCGTAATTTTTCCTGTAAATTAATTAAATACAATCTTAATGACATCAAATTTATTAATATAAAGATATGCTAACTTAATTATAATTATTTTCAAAATTTTCTTATTTGCCGCAATTAATAAAAACAATAGCAATTAATAATAATAATAATAATAATAATAAATAATAATAATAATTCCGAAAAGAAAATAAAAATAAAATAAAGTAAAACAAATGCCTTTCACAATAACAATACTTGTAATATTTATCTTATAATTTAATCAATACTAATTTATAAATTCTTACCATTAAAGTTAAAAATTAATAATAATATTACTAAAATAGCTTTAACCTTAACTTTTGAGTTTTTATTTTAGAGATTACATATAAGATTATTTAAGAAATGATAATTTAAAAAACATTATCAATTCAAGAATTCTCTTAATAATATTAGAAATATTAACAATTATAGTTGTAAAACTTAATGAACTTGGATTAATTAACAATAATGATTTATATTACTAATAATCTTCTCTTGTTAATGTTAATAGACTCGTTATATATATTTAAATATCATATATTCATTAATACCGAAAAAATATTTCATTTTTAAACTCAATTTTTCAAAAATTTTGATATTATATTACTAAATGGCAATATTATTTATAATTTATACAGAAAAATAACTAAAGAAATAATAATAATCCTAAAATTACTTAACATTAATTATTATATAATCTGATTTAATTAACCTCTTTTTTTTAAATGTTGCCGAAAGGTACACAGGTGGAACACGCCTCGTGTTTCTCCCCCGCTCATTAGGGAAGAACTGTTCATTGTCTTCCCGATGAGCTCATCGATTCCAACCGATTTCTGACGTTCTAAGGTCGTTTTTCAGCTCCTATAAGCTCCTAAGACATTAAACTATCTAAATATCACATTAGAACATCAAAACAACAACATGTTCCATGATTTTCAGATCACCAAGGTAGAACTAGGGTTTTCAGAAATCACCTTCGTCGAGCCACTCCAATGAAATTCGAAGCTCCTTTTTGTGTTGGTTATGTTCCTAAGATATTCAGAAGTTAGTTTCAATCCTTAGTTTTGAAAGAAAACATGTCGAATTACATCAACTCACCTTAAGCTCGTTTCAAGTGTTTTTTCGTAATATTTTTCCTCCGATTCGTACTGGGATTGTATGTGCGGTTCAATTTCTATCTCTAGGTTGTTTTAGCTATTGATCACGAGTAGATTTGATCTGGAAAGTTAGAGTGGTGTTTGTTTGCATTCTCTTTAAGTTTCTTAATTGTGTGTATATATAGAGAAAAAAAATGAGTATTTGCTACGTGTTTTTCCTTCCATGTTTGATCCGAATTGTCTCCACTTGCTACTGTTTCATCAATTGTTCTTTTTGTCATTAATGTGGAGTTGATTTGGCACATTTGGATTGGCTTATGGGTTGATTTTTGTTGACTTAGAATGAATTATTTGAGCAAATTTGGTTCTCTCAATTCAAGAAAATCAAGTCCCTCCATATATGTATATACGTATCCTGCAAGTGTTGTTATATATATTATATTATTTAGATAATATTCAGCTAAATTTTCGGGGAGTTTATTACATTAATCGAGTATAATTTAGCTAATATATGAGATTTTTTACACAAAAATATTTTTAATAAGTCCTACAAAATATTTAGTTTATCAAACAATACAAATTTAAGTTTTAATTTTACATGATTGTTTGTTTTTTGAAATTTGATCTCCCACGATTTCGGTTTTCTAAGCTTGTTGGGTCAATTTTTGTTTTAAGCTTCAAGGGCTTAAGTAAACCCTAATTTGAACAATGGTATAATTCAAATATTTGCTTGAAGTTTAGATCTTGAGTTAATACCAGTTTATGTTTTTGTTGTGTATTTATAATTCTAACGGTTTATCTTAAGGTTGTCATTTCCCAACTATAAACATAATTGATCAATTACTTAATATCGCCGTAGATATATAAGCTAAATTATTTATATATTTTAGGTTTGGATGCCCACTATGAAATCTTATCAATAGGGTTTATTACTAACTTGAAATCTCGAATTTTAGGGTTTAAGTCCAAGTATAGGTTCATTACTACACATTGTTTTAGTCTTGGGTCTTTATTGAGTGCAAAAGTAGTCATTTAATTTCTATATTTATGTTTTCCCATTTTATCTATTTATATGACAAGGATTCGGGTTTGAAAATTTGAGTTTCCTTTAATCATATCTTGAATTATCAGTTCAAGATACGAAATCTCGTTTTTGGTATCAGTTAGGATCAAAGAAGTTCTTTATTCAGTTCATAGATCCTAACCTAGCCAAATTTAAATTATGGATCTAATCTTAGGTTTTTGTTGAATTCTAGGTTTACTAACTAGTTCGTTCTTTCTATTCTAGAGTCGTATATTATCGTGAAAGTTTTCGGGGTTTACATCGATGTAATAATATATATATAACTTATTACAAACAAATCATGTTTCGATATACTTAATATTCTTTCAACATATTAGCATACCACTTCCATTTGATTTTTGCCTAATTTCTAATGCAAATAAACTTACAAGCACAGTCATAAGTATGAAAAATAAAGGGGAGTAGACACACTCAATCATGATGACACCTTTCTTTTAATGGATGAGTTGTTCGGGATTTCCACTAATCGTAGTAATCTTCCGGATGCAAACAATCCTCATTGAGATCACCTAATTAAGAAGAGTAACCAAAATGAGTATTTCTTTTTTATTCTATGGTACTTATAAGAACTATGTCATAAGATCTTTAAAATTCATATAGAGAGAAATTCTAACTTAAAATGGCCGTAACTTGGACATTTTAACTTAGAATTGCGCATATAATATACCATTTTCTACCTATTCGAAAAGATCTATCCAATTCTAAAACTATTTTTATCAAACTAGGTCGTTTGAGCTCAGAAACAGTGGTGATTAGATTCACCACGAATTTTACAAAACTTATTTTCTTCTTTTTATAAAAACTTGAATCAAAGAGATAGATATTATAATAGTTGTAAGACCATTGAAAAGTATATATACATATTTGTTTACTCATGTTAAATGCATGAAATTAATGAAGTTGTCTCAACTATAAGTTTTTGGTAAAAGTAAAGTCTTCTAAAACTTTCGAAAAGTAAAACTTTTGAAATTTCCCTCTTAGTTTACTAGAACTTTCTCAAATCATTTTGAAATGGGTATTTTCTTAATTCCATTTCCTTAAATTTCAAAAGAATGGCTTCCACTTTCTAAGTTCCTTATAGCTTAGTTTCTAATTCTTTTGAAAGTAATAATTCCATACTTGAAGAAGTGGTTTACTAAGTTGTTCATTAATCTCATTTCTTAAAATCGTTCTATTTTTATGAAAGGAAATTTTTTGGTGTTTGTCAAACTAGTCTATTTGAATTTCAAAATAATGATGAAAAGTGAAGTTTTAGTAAAAATTTTTGTTTAAACAAGAATTTGAAATTTCTTAATCTTAAAGAATACTTTTTCAATAAATGTGTATTTTCTAAGAATTTCTCTTTTTTTAGTTTCTAACTTCTATTATGAGCTCTACTAAATTTCTTAGAAAAGATGTACTAAGATGGGTTCTTAAGTTTTCATAAAAAAAATTGTTTCTTTCATGACAACATTTATTTTTGAAGAAGAATTTCTATTTTAAGAAAACTTTTTCTTCTTTATCTTTTTGAGACAAAGTCACTATGTTCATGCATGATCATGAATATAGAATTATAAAAACATAAGAAAAACATAATAGGTAAATAAATAAGCAAGTAAAGAAATATGTCAAGTATTGGGAACCTTAACTTCATCAAGGTATCCTAGGACTAAGAATGGACTAGTCCCAAAAGAAAAATAAGAAACAAAGCAAATATATTATTTTGACTTGATGAGGACAAGTCTAAGACTAGAGACTAGTCTTAACATAAAATAAATAAATAAATTGCATTACTTGAAAGTAAATAAATAACAATGAGCTTATATGCTCTAAATATTATATATTAGTACATAATTATATCTAGTTACATATATCTAAAGGATTAACATAAAATCAATAATATGAGCAAAAGTAAAATAACAACATAGAGATACATAAATATATTTTCATGACTAAGAGCAATACATGAACATAGTATAGCTTCCTTAACTTTAAGTTTAGAAAACTCACACTATGGTCATGTAAAGTTACATGACATGGTAAGAAAAATCTAAACAAAATTCTTACCTAATGTGTTTGTAGAAGAAGAAGTAGAGAGTTTTTGTGGAGAGAATTTTAGAGAGTTTTGGGATGAAAGTTGAGAAGGGGATTGGAGAGAGTTTTGAGAGTGAAATTTATGAGTAGAAGATGTATGAATGAAGTGAAAGCAGAGGGGGGTATTTATAGGAAAATGAGGAGTGGTTTTTGAGTGATTTAATTAAAGAAAAAATTGAAAATAAATAGAGGAAGAGAGAGAGGGAGTGGTGTAAACCCTCAAATTTTTCGAAATCGGTTTAGCCTAAAACCCTAAATCAGAAGTCAACCGGAACTCTAAAGGTCAACAAAACCCTAATTATACGAAATAGCTTAAGTCCGGCAATCCCGAATAAGAAACTCGATTAGAGTAAGTAGGAGTTTAGAATATAGAATAGTGCGTAATTATCTAAGGTAACATAAAAAGATCATATTAGTAAAACCGCAACCTGTTTCAAACCCGATCCAACACAGTTCTTGAAAAATGTGTCCCGAAGCCCGGAATAGTAAAAATATTCCAAATATACCGTTAGACTCGTAAAAATATAAGGTTTTCAAAAATATTAATTTCAAAATTTTTCGGCAAGTAAAAATAACAGATATTGCTATTATACGCATATTTTCTTATTGCCAGTACTTTATTAGTCATATCTACTTTACATTTTACTATTCATTACTATTCTACACTATTCTTTTATCTCTACTTTTTCTTACACCTACACTTACAACACTATAACCTATAACCTTTACTTTTTACATTTCCCATAACTTTATTTCACATCTACCTTACATATTACTTCATTTAATCCACAAAATATAAAAAAATAAAAACACTCCCTCTCTCTTCTCACCATGGCAGGTGCCTATCCCTCCCCCTCTCTTCTCAATTTGTTTCAATTTTCTTTTATTCTAATCGCACAAAAATCCCTCCACATTTTACTATAAATACCCCCCTCCTCTTTCACTTCTTCACACAATTTCTACCCACAAATTTCTTACTAAAACTCTCTCAATTTCTCCTCTCAAAACTCTCTCCAACTATCCTCTCAAAACTCTCTCAAAATAATCCTAAAACAACCTTCTACCTACAACAAAAATCCATAACCACATAACACTACCAAAGTCTTCTTTAGGTAGCCATCTCCTATTATTTCTTTCTTCTCATGTCATGTAACTTTACATGACCACAGTGTGAGTTTCCAAAGACTAAATATTATGGAAGCTATATTATGTTCATGTATTGTTCTTATTCATGAAAATCTATTTATGTTTATGTTTTTTTTTTTTTTTGTTCATATTGTTGTTACTATGTCTAAGTATTATTATCTATATATATATACATACATATTCTTTAGAGCATATAAGCTCACTTGAAATTTATTTATTTTATGCAATGCAATTTATTTATTATTCAATTGCAATTTATTTATTAATTCCGTTGCAATTTATTTATTTATTCCTTGTTATTTTAAGACTAGTCTCTAGTCTTAGACTTATCCTCATCAAGTCAAAACAAATTTTTCTTTCTTTCATTTTTATTTTGGGACTAGTCCACTTCTTAGTCCTAGGAGCCTTGAAGAAGCTAAGACTCCCAATACTTGACTTTATTATTTATGTTATTTTTGTTTACTATTATTTCTCATAAATCATGTTCATTTAGATTGTTGTCCAAAATTTCAAGTTCTAAAATAATTGACAAAAAGGAGATTTTATCACTTAGAAATAAGTTTTTGTGAAGTATAAAATATATGTTTTAACAAAAAATAAAATCATTTCTTTTTAAGTTACAAAAAGAACTCACTACAATTTTAGAAACTACTTTTGTCATGAAAAGCTTCTTAAAACCTTTAATACTCCACCTTGTCTTTCAAAAGAAAATAATTGTGGGTACAAAAATGATTTTTATGAAAAGATAGCATAATGAAAGGATGAGGAATTTTCAAATAAAGATCTTTACAAACAAATAGGCAAAGAAAATTGTATAAGAAAAATAAATAAGAAAAGTAGTACTAATATAGAGAACTTAGAAAGTAGAAAATTTATTTTCAAAAAGTTACTTGGGAAAATAATAAAACAAACATAAAACATTTTTGGAGACAAAGAACAAATATTCATTTCAAGAGATTCACAAAATAAATTCTTGTAAACTATATTTTTCTAAAACATCAAACCGACATTATTTTACTCAAGAAACATAATTGGACAACAAAACACTTGAACATGCTTAAATATGAGCTATGTAGCTATAAAAAGAGAAATTTTCAACCATATAGATAACTAAGTATTTATCAAGCAAAATTTGAATGGTTGAACCAAAGTTGTTTTTGAGTTAGAAAATTCGTGGTTAATCTCATCGCCAATATTTTGGGGCCTAAATGTTTAGTTTGACAAAAATAGTTTTAGAAATGGATAGATCTTTTCGAGTAGGTAGAAATCAGTATATTATATGCGCGATTCCGAGTTAAAATGACCAAGTTATGACCATTTTAAGTTGAAACTCTTCCTTATACGAACTTTACCGTTCTCATGACATTGTTTGGTCAAAATTCAAGAAAATCATCAAGAAATGCTCATGGTGGGTATTTTCTTTGACTAGGTGACTTCGAGGAAGGATACCTATATCCCGAAGATTATTTTGATTAAGAGGAGTGTGTGAACAACTCATCCGCATAGAAGAATAGTCGACATGGCATCGTGAGTTTATTTCCTTAAAATGCTATACTTGTTGTGCTCGTAAATTAGATGCATTAGAATTAGGAAAAGATAAATGGATATGTATGTAAAATAATTCCTTGAAAGAATCCTAAGAATATCGAGGCCGGAATTGATTTAATTGTTTGTTTTAGTATAATACTTCATTTGTATCAAATTCTTTGATAGCCTTAAATTCAATAATAATCATGTTACGATATCATAAACAAATGGATTCATGCATACCACGAAGTGAGTCACATTGCATTTGGGTTATTATCCTTGGTTGAGAAGGATAGTAAGCTCATGTCAAAAGCAACACTTAGCGAAGTATCCGAAAGCGATTGCTTGGCGGCTTTAAGGAAATGCTTGGCAGAAAATCCGAAAGCAAGGTCAATTCAAGTAGACTCGGGATGCTTAGCAATATTGGTCGTAAGCATAAAGTTTTTTTAAAAAACTACTTGTTTTGAGGTTACGTATCACCAAATCCCAAATGGAGAGCGCAAATCCATTCATCATATAGTTCCCGGAAAGCTATATGCCTTATTTGCCCACGTGTATGTTGTATCTCATTTGATTGTTTAAACAACTTGTTTGAAATCTTGTTACAAGAAGTAATTTATGGAAATAGTTCTCACTAAGCCTGTTAGCTTATACCCCTATAGATATCTTTTGCAGTTTCCCTACCTGTGGTTGAGGCCACGAGGACCCTACAGTCAGGTAATTTCTTTTTGGATAAAGAAATTTTAGATGAAGTTTAGCTTTGGATAAGATATATTATATTCTTGTAATAGACTAGAGATTAAGGGAAATGTCCCTGAGTTTGTAAGATCATTGTTACAAGTGAATGAATATTATGAGTTCTCTTTTATTAAACATGTTACTATATCTTATTAAGCTTCATAATTGTAAACCCCTAAAATTTTCGGAATCGGTTTAGCACAAAACCCTAACCGAAAGTCAAACAAAACCCTAAAAGTCAACAAAACCCTAGTTTACCGTATCAACCTAAATCCGGCATTGCCGTTTTCTTTGTCCCGGAAAAACGAAGTTGGGATAATTAGCTCGAATAGTCCGTAATAACCATAGGTTTTATAAAAGTTTCAGTTTCGCGAAATTCGGGTGTCCTTAGAACCCGATCGACACAGTTCTCGAAAAACGTGTCCGGAAGCCCGGAATAGTAAAAATATTCCGAATACACCGTTAGACTCGTAAAAATATAAGTTTTCCAAAAATATCAGTTTCATAATTTTTCGGTAAGTAAAAATAACAGATATAGCTATTAAACGCGTATTTTCTTACTACCGGTACTTTAATTGTCATATCTAACCTACATTACACTATTCATTACTATTCTACACTATTCTTCTATCTCTACTTTTTCTTACACCTACTCTTACACTCTACATAACCTATAATCTTAACTTTTTACCTTTCCCATAACTTTATTTCACATCTACCTTACACATTACATCTTTCATTTATCAAAAGTAAAAAATAAATCACTCTCTCCCTCTCTAACACTCAATGGCCGGCGCCCCCCCCCCCCCCCCCCCCCCCCCCCCCCCCCTTGCCCACATGCCTCAATTTTGCTTCAATTTCAATTATTTTAATCACACAAAAATCACTCCTCAAAATCCTATAAATACCCCCCTCCTCTTTCACTTCTTTCACACATTCACTACTCACAAATTCATACCAAAACTCTCTCCAATTTTCCTCTCAAAGCTCTCTCAAGTTACTATCTCAAAACTCTCTTAAAATAATTCCACAACAACTTCCACCAACAACAAAAACCCATAACCACATAACCACATCAAAGTCTTCTTTAGGTAACCCATTTGCAATTCCTTCTTCTTCTTCATGTCATGTAACTTTACATGACCGTAGTGTGAGTTTCCAAATACTACAAGTTGTGGAAACTACATTATGTTCATGTATTGTTCTTGTTCATGCCAATCCATTTATGTTTATGTTGATTTATTATTGTTTATATATCTATATACATATTCTTTAGAGCATATAAGCTCACTTGCAATTTATTTAGTTCATGCAAAGCAATTTATTTACCTTTCCATTGCAATTGATAAACCAAATTTATTCCTATTTTATGAATGCCAAAATGAACTTTTATTGATCATTTTTATTACGAATTTGGCACTTCAAAATATTAATTTATGCTTTCAGGTCTTTAAAGGAGATATTTTTCAAAGAAAGCAAAGACGGTCAAAATGTAAAGTTTGGATTAAGAAGAACTCAACATGACAATAACGTCATGTCTTTCAACCATTACAAGAAAGAAGCAAAATTAAGGGCTAAATATCAAGCTTTTGGAAGACATTTATGAGACATGACCTGTCCCAAACCGTGTCAATCTGGAAAATTAACTTAGCAAGGGACATTTTTGGGACAAGCCGTGTCCCTAGTCGTGTCAGTGAAGAAAAAAAGACCACAGTAAAGGACACAACTCTGGGACAAGCCGTGTCCCTAGTCATGTCGATTTTCATAGTGAAGAAAACAGCCAGACATTCAAGTGACATGACCTGTCCCTAAACCTGTCGATTTGACAGTCCATTACTTTTTGAGAAATGACTTTTTTTAATGAGTAGTAACCCCTTATTTATTAAAGAAACGTCTATTGGACATTAAAGGGGTGTTACTTTGAAAATCCAAAAGACCCGTAACTCCCGTAACCTCCATAATAAGCATTCAATTCCATTTATGTGTTACTTTGAAACGCCAAAAGACCCGTAACTTCCAAATTCCTCCATAATGAGCTTTCAATTTCATTTATGTGAAATCCATTATAAATTGAAGATGGAGGAAGAATCAACAAGAGGAGGAGAAGAAGAAAAACAAAAAGGAAGAAAGAGAGAGCACATATAGAATTCATACATAAAGTTTTTCAGAGTAACAACAAGTCAAGATTATCTTGGATTGAAGATCCACAATTTTGAGCTTCATTTCTGGGTGATATCATGAATTCTAGTTTGTTTCTAGAATTTCATGTATTTTCATTAATTACTATGGAAGAGTAAATTTTCATATCCGGGTTTTGTTGAACTCTATGTTTATCATGTGATGAGGCTTTGAGCTTAATGAAAGATTGAAGTTCTTATAGAAATTAGTTTTTCTACAAAAAGTCCTTAATTGTTCTACTTTATTTTTATAAGGAAACCAAATTTTCATGCATGGGTAATTGTTTTTAATAGGAGACATAAGAAAGAGAATGAGAAATATCAAGTAAAGATTTTTGCCAAAATAAGTAAACAAAGGAATTTACACAAGAAAATGAAGAAAAGAATATTTTCTAGAAAACTTCAAAAATATTATTGTAACTTAGAAAGTAGAAAATTTTATTTTCAATAGCCACTTAGAAAAAGATAAATAAAACCAACATAAAATGTTTTTAGAAAATAAAGAAAACAAGGCATTCATTCAAAGAAATTCACGAAAACAATTTCCGAAAAGCTTCAACCCGACATTGTTTTACTTAAGAAAAATAATTTGGACAACAAAACACTTGAGCATGCTTAAATATGAGTTATATAGTTATAAAAGAGAATTTTTCAACTATAGATAACTAAGCATTTATCAAACAAATTTTGATTTCTTGAACCAAAATTGTTTTTACTTAAAAATCCGTGGTGAATTTTGTCACCAGTTTTTCGAAGCCTATATGGCTTTGTTTGTGGGAAATAATTTTAGAAATGGGTAGATCTTTTCGAGTAGATAGAAATCGGTATATTATATGCGCGATTCCGAGTTAAAATGACCAAGTTATGGCCATTTTAAGTTAGAACATTCTTTCATATGAACTTTGACGTTCTTTGATATTGTTTTGTCAAAATTCAAGAAAATCTTCAAGAAAAACTCATTATGGGTATTTTCTTTGGTTAGGTGATCCCGAGGAAGGATTTCTTCACCTCAAGGACTATTACGATTTAGTGGAGTGTGTGAACGACTCATCCGCTTAAGAGAATTAGACGGCAATGGCATCGTGAGTTATTTCCCCGTTATTTTTTATACTCTTGCTTGTGCTTGTAAAATTAGTTGCACTAGAATCTAAGCAAACTCAAAAAGAAGTGTATGATAATATGTTGAAGGAATACTAAGTATATCGAAAATCAAATTGTTTGTAATAAAGTTGTATGTACATTAATATCTTGAATTGTTTGAAATTGGTTGATCACTTGAAAGAAGTTAAATGTAACTACTAGATTTTAATTAAAGAAATTGTTCATGCACTTCATATGTTGAGTCACATTGCATTCGCTACTATACAATTGGTGGGACAAATGTATAATAGTGGTGGTAGACATAACCGGTATATCATGTAAGTGGCGAGTAGGAGCCGGTAAGAACTACTTAAATTGATGGCTAGTAGGAGCCTGTAATAACTACAAGTTTTTCGTGGCTAGTAGGAGCCTGTAATAACTACAAAATCTTTTTGGTGGCTAGTAGGAGCCTGTAATAACTACAAAATTTTTTTATGGCGTATAGGAGCCGGTAAAACCTATAAAAGTGTTTTAAAAGTGGTGGCTGTAATTGGCCTGAATACCCAACCCCGAATGAAGGGCGTAAATTCATTCAACATATGATTCCCGGAAAGTCATATGTCTTGTATGCTCACGTGGTTGTTGTATTTCATACGTTTGAATAACCAACTTGATTGATAATTTACTTCGAGTATGAATTTTGGGAATTACTCACTAAGCCTAGTAGCTTATACCCCGATAGATATCTTTTGCAGTTCCCGTACTTATGGCTAAGGCCACGTGGACCATGTGGGCAGGTAATCCCTTTTGAATATTAGAACTCTGGATAAAGTACATCCTAGTATTAGCATGCAAATATTTATTTAATAGCTTAGTAATTTAGGGAATTGTTCCTAAGTATGCACAGTCTTTGCTATGAACAAATATTCATTGTGTTAAACCCCGGGAATTCTCAGTAGCTAGAAAACCCCAGGAGTTGGAGACGAAACCCTAACCCATCAGATTGAGTTTAGTAAATGAGCCTAGGAACCCTAAATCCGGCTTTCCTTCGGTTTCATAGTAAAATAAATAATTGGAGTGAATGAATTTGAATTGTTGTTCCAAAGTACATTTCAAACCTTTGAAAGTTTTAAATTCGGGAATTTTTCAATTCCGGGCCTTCCCGAGCCCAATTACGGAAAAGCGTGCCCCGGGCCACGGATTCAGAAAAATATTCCGGAATATTCATTAGAACCGTAATTTTATAAGGATTCCAAAAATATCAATTTCATAATTTTCCGAGCTATAAAGATTACAGTTATAGCTTTTCCCGTGTTTTCGGAACAACCGGTAAAGTAGATGTCTTGTCTACTATTCACAAGTACAACCTACACTACACACTACCCATACCCTATTCTTACATCCTTACAACTACTCATTTCAATTTTCTTTTCCAAGAAAATTTGTCTCTTTAATAATTATTACATTTATTACATTTTCATTTACTAAATTACAAAAAAATCAAATTTTAAACACACACACACTCCATGCATGAAGTGGCCGGCGCCCCTCCCTCTTATTTCCCCCTCAATTGTATTATTTTTACTTCATTTTTATTAACTAAACCCTAATTCCTTAGTATATATACTAAATGTTCTCTCTCTCTCTTCATTTTCTTCTCATTTGAACTTTTGAAAAAGAGAAAAACTCTCTTCTTTTTCCCTTTTGTGCCGTGAGCTTCTTCCTCTCCCCATCCTCACTTTCCAACTTTGCTTCTTCTCTTTTTCACTTCAAGACTCCATTGGTATGTGTATGTAAGCCTTGTTTCTTCCTATTCTTGTAATGGCAAAGGTATACCTTGTGTATTTCCTCATCAAAACCCTATGATGCTCATGCTAGGGATATGGAAATGCATGAACAAGGATGTCAAGCCATCACAAGACATGGATCTTGTGTTTAAATGCATTATGTTAAGATTTCATGTTGCTCATGCATATATAGTAATGACCTTGTATTTATATTGATGTTCATGCCATGAGATTCATGTTATATACATCATATGTAGTAGATCTAAGGTTTAGACATCCACCACTTCATGTACATGCATGATCATAGGTTCATTTTTGTTTATGTGCTTTATTGATCATAAAAATGAGGTCTTGTTCATGTATAGAGATGCTAGATAGTATATCTCCACATATAGATGGCAAGAACATTGAAAAAGGAAGGACTTTGTTAGATATGAAGAATTGAAAATTCGGATGAAATGGAACCCTATCCTAAAGACCTCCAAAATCAATTTTAAACTTATATTTCATAAGAAAAATGAAGGGTATGTGTAATAGATATGTTGAAGGAATTATTTTCATAAGTTTAGATGAGTTTAGGCATGATAAAAATAAGGAAAACAAGAGGTGAAGTTAGGATGAAAAATGTTGACTTTAAATGTGTAGTCAAATTCGTAACTTTGTGTAATGCCTACATAAACACTTAGTATTTAAGTCTAAAATGAATGTTTTATAAGCTAAATGAAGTCCTTAGATAATGTATACATTGAAGCCCCAATTTTTAATGCATTAGACTAGATTTCCCTTAAGAAAAATGTAAGAAAAGAAAATTTGGAAAATTCGGATTTTTATAACTAGCTTATTGAACATGTTTACCAAATGAAATATGTGAATTTTTGTGCATGATGGAGGCCATGACTATTATAGACTTTGAGAACCTAATTTTAGTCAAATAATAAGTAGATTACAAGATTAAAAACCAAGAAACCCTAAGGAGTATAATGTGGGATAATAACTTCTTAGAATTAGCCTTTATGAAACTTTCCCCAACACTTAGGAGTTCCTAAAAGTTTAGTACTACAAAAACCATCATGACCATGCATAAGTTGAGTTCATTACATGGCATACACATTAGTAGTTCATTCCTAAATCATTCATGCATGAATCACTAACTAGGAACATTTCTTATCAAAAGCAAAGCACATTTTCAAAGATGGATCAATTGCGGGACAGAACTGATCCCACTGTTCCGTGACCTTATTATTTTCAAAACTTGGATTTAATACTTGAATTAGATAGATCTTTCGAAGTAGATGAAGATCGATATAAAGTTTGCGAAATTCCGAGTTAAAATGACCAAGTTATGGCCGTTTTAAGTCGGAACTTCCAAATATAGCGAGAAATCCGAATTCAACTAGTCTAGATGTATAGTTTGATTTAATTACATGGTGAGAATCTCATAGGGATTATTCTTGATTGGTAGGTGATTCCGAGCAGGACGACTCTCTACCACCCGATTATTATATTAAGGAGTTTGGTGACCCATGGCCGAGTGAGTTACTTCCACTCTCAATTAATGCTTGTGAATGTAATGTAGTGGCACTAGTGATGTAGGCAAAGATAAAAGAATTGTACAAGCATGATGGGGTATGTGGGAATTATTTATGTTGTGATTGTTGATATGTGAAATGGAACTTAAGGTATCGAAACCGGGTGTTAAGATATTGATTGTTTTATAGAATCATATGATGAATGTCTGCGATACTTGTTGGTCACTTAAAAGAATCGAATTAATGACTATTCGACTCCGACTATAACTGAGTTCATTCATGTCACAATGGGGTTGGAGCATTTGCATTGGTTGGTTTTTCGTGACCCATAAAACGAATGTGAGGTTAATCGTGATCCATAAAACGAATGTGAGGTTAATCGTGATCCATAAAACGAGCTTTTAATCAGTTGACCGTGAGCTTAAACGGCGTCGTACCGCAGGATTCGTTAATCTGCTAACCCGGGATGGAGGGCGCAAGTCCATCCACATATGATTTCCGGTTGGTCATATGTTTGATGATTTCATTTGTATGGTGCATACTTGCTTGAATAATTACTTGTTTGAATGATTGTATTAATTGCGTTATGGAAGTATTACTCACTAAGCTAGTTAGCTTACGCCCCGATAGTGTTTATCTTTTGCAGCATGAGTTTATATGGCTTAGGCCAAGGCAAGCCACAGCGCAGGTACCGGAGATAGGAGTTTCCCATAGAAGTTTGATTCATTTCTTTTGTATAGACTTCCATTGGAAACTAAGGACTCTGGATGACTGTAATAGACTGTTATTCTTTTGCGGGGGAATGCCCCTTAGATTTTGTAAACCTTAAAGATTTATGCGTTTTGATTTATTACTATGGCTAATGAATGCCTTGTTAAACTGTTAAACTCCATTTGTTGAAGTATTCTATTGTCGTAAGGGAACGCTTTACATCTACTTAAGACTCCGAAGGCCCGGTTAGGGAACTCGAGAGTCTTACTTAGTATGTGGCGGACTGTTACGTTTAGGATACCCTACGGGGCGTGACACATTGTGAATCCTCTTTTCTTAATATGTTTTTATATCTCCTTAAGCTACATAATTCCATATATGGTCCTCTAAAATTGTGAAAGTAAGCCTTACACTTAATATAAAAGCTTTTGGAATGACTAAGGTTGTCATACTCAAGCTTTAATATTGAGTGTGGCGGACTGCCACGTTTAGGGTACCCATTGGGGCGTGACAATAATCCTAGGTATGGTCCTCTAAACTTGTGAGAGCACGCCTTACACTTGATATCAAAGCTTTTGGGATGGCTAAGGTTGTCATACTTAAGCTTTAATATTGAATGTGGCGGACTGTTACGTTTAGGATACCCTTTGGGGCTTGACAAGTGGTGCCGGCCATGTAGTGTGTAGAGGGGAGAGATTTTATTTTATTTTTTTGTAATTTTGTGAATTAAAAGTAATAATATGTAAGATAGATATGATATAAAGTTATGGGAAAGGTAAAAATTAAAGATAATAGGTTATGGTGTTGTAAGAGTAGGTGTTAGCAAAAGTAGAGATAAATAAATAGTATAGAATAGTAATGATAGTATAATGCAAAGAAAATGTGACTAGTAAAATACCGGTAGTAAGAAAATACGCGTACAAATGCGATATCTGATATTTTAATTGCCAAAAAATTACGAAACTGATATTTTGAAATCCTTATATTAAATCGGTCCTATCGGTGTTATCAGAATATTTTTATTATTCCAGGCTCTGGGACACAATTTCGAGAATTGATCTCGTTTAAGTCCGAAGGATACTCGAATTTCGCGAATATGATATTTTTATATAACCTAAAGCTATTACGAACTATTATCACTAATTATTTCAACTTCGTTTTCTAGGGCTAAAGAAAACGGGAATACCGGATCTGAAATCTAAGGTTTGTACTAGACTTTTGTTGATCTTTAGAGTTTCGATTGACTTTTAATTCTAATATCAAACTTAAAATTAACCGAAAATTTTAGGGTTTACATATACTAAATCATACAAATATTTACAACAAACTCATTTTGATATTCTAGTCATCGATTCATCCAAGTAGAACTCATATATACATAATCAAATTCTTATCTTATCCTAATTCTAATGCCACTAACATTACAAGCACAATCTCAAGCATATAATTTAAAGATAGTGAATTCACTTTGTCATGGTGCGAAAATCCACTTAGTCGTAATAGTCCTCAGGAAGGTATAGTCCATCTTCCTAGTCTCCTAATCAAAAGAAATAACTCTAATAAGTATTTCTATGAAGTTTGAATGAACTTATAAATTCTATTCTAACAAGTTTGTCAAAATTCGTCTAAGAGGAAATTCCAACTTAAAATGGCCATAACTTGGTCATGTTAACTCAAAATTTCGCATATTATATACTGATTTCTATGTATTCGACAAGAGCTATCTATTTGTAAAGTTATTTTCAACAAAAAAAGGTCGTTGGGTCTATGAACAGTAGGGTATAGAATACTATACGAATTTCCCATTCCACAATTCAACTTCTAATTTCAAACCAAGCATCATACTAAAGCTTTGATAGATACTTAGCTATCATTATATCATGTGTGACTCTATTATATACATATATAACTTAATATCATGCATGATTCATGGGTGTTGGTAATTCTAATTCCTCATGTGCTTAGATAATGTGAAATAGGATGTATAGGACATTATTTTCCTAACTTTGTTTCTACCAAGTGCATCATGTATATATGCAATACCCACAAGCTATTGTCATGAAGATTATGAGATGAACTATCTATATGTATATTCTTAATGATATAGTACCAAGAATTCTTTTTGAAAAACTTTTGCTTTGCAAAACATTTTAAATTTACTAGACTTAAGAAAAATAGTTTTTCTTCTTATAAAATCACACTTGCTTTTATCAAAACTCAACCTTGATGACCTATATAGCCAACACCTTCATTATCTTAATAAAAACCTTCATTTTTGGGTTAGAAAATAGATGTTTAAATAGGTGGTTTACCTAATTACGAATTTTACAAAATTTTAAAGAATGAAAACATTGTTTAATCTATTCTTTGAAACTATTTCTTGTTTTAGGATTACACTTTGATAAACCTCTCTTATCCTTGTCAAAATTTGGTCTTTATTACATGCATTCCCTAGGACTTCCATTTTTTCATAAAAATCATCATTTTGGCATTTGGAAATAGGTGTTTAAATAGTGACCATTTTCAAATTCGAATTTTGAAAGTTTCATTTGAGATTGTTTTCTTTATAAAACTCATATAGTCTTTCAAAAACCATTTCCTAATAAAACCTACTCCTTAAGGCTTCCATTTCTTTAATAAAAATCTTGTTTTAGAGTTGAAAAATGGGTGTTTATACTTCAAGCTTCCCTTATTGCGAATTTAAAACTTGTTATTGGGATTGAAACATAACTTTTGTAAACTTTTCCTTGTTTTGAAAATATTCCTTAGTAAATCTAAGCTTTTCGCATCAAGATCATTCATTTATGATATCTATTCCCTAAGCCCTTCATTTTTAATGTAAAATACACATTTTGAAGTTGAAAAATGGCTTTTCTAAATATGGTTCCTTTTTTATCCGAATTTTCAAAAATAATTTTTGTTGAAACTAATGTAGATCTTGAGCTTTCTATCTCTTTCCTACTATCATCATGCTATTGCAAGTTATTTATGAACATAAAACAAAAGCCTAATGCATTTATGAACTCAAAACAACTAGAACTAGTTTACTATACTAGTCATAAATGTATGAACACTATGATGGTTATGTGAATATGAATAAATGATGAATATATGCACAAATCATTAATAATAACAACATAACTTGATAGTAAAACAAGGTAATAGCAAAATAACTCAAATAACAAGATCTATAACATTGTGACGGCAAGGATCTCATGTTCAAGTGTTTCCACATCCCTAGCTTAAAGCTCATGAGGATTTTTGAGTGGAATCACACATGAATGATCTTTCAATTACATGTTTTTAAGGTAATAAGGTATAGATTTATCACCTATTGGATGTGTGGAATAATAAATTTGAAGAAAACAAAAATGTGTGTGTGTGTTTGAGAGAGAGAGAGTCTCACGACAATGCGAGGGGAGAGGAGAGAGCTTTGAAAAATTTTTCTAAAGAGAAAATGAAGAGAGAAAAAAGTGAAATGGATAAAGTATAAAGGGGTATTTATAAAAAAAGGAATTTAGGGTTCGTGTATAAACTCCCAAAGTTTTGTGATTGGTTTAGCTTAAACCCTAATTGAAAGTCAACCAAAAACCCTAAAGCCAACGAAACCCTAATTAGACGTAATTGTTTAAGTCCGACAATCCCGTATTAGCAACCCTAAGAAAGTAAGTAAGGGATTAGTATGTAGAATAGTTCGTAATTACATAAGGAAGCTTAAAAAGATTATATTAGTAAAATCGTAAATCGTTTGAATACAAACAGATATAGTTCTTGAATAAAGTGTCCCAGGGCTCGGAATAGCAAAAATATTCCAAATATATCATTAGACTCGTAAAAATATAAGGTTTTCAAAAATATTAGTTTTATAATTTTTCGACAAGTAAAAATAACAGATATTGCAATTATACGCGTATTTTCTTACTACCGGTACTTTATTAGCCATATCTACTTTACATTGCACTATTCATTACTATTCTATACTATTCTTTTATATTTACTTTTTCTAATACCTATTCTTACACCCTATACACCTATTATATTTACTTTTTACTTTTCTCATAACTTTATTTTATATCTACCTTACTTATTATTACATTTAATCAATAAAAATATAAAATAAAAACTCTCTTCCCTCTCTCCAATAGTGGCCGACCACCCTCGCCCCCCGCCCCAACCCCCCCCCCCCCCCCCCCCCCCCCCCCCCCCTTCCCCCACCCCTTCCCTCTCCCTCTCTCTCTCTCTCTCAATTTCTTTTAATTTTTCTTTATTTAAAACACACAAAGATTCACTCCTCATTTCCTATAAATACCCTCTCTCCTCTTTCATTTCTTTCACACAATTACTATCCATAAATTCACTATCAAATCTCTCTAAAATTTTCCTCTCAACCCTCTCTCAAAAACACTCTCAGACCACCTTCTACATACACAAAACCCATTCACACATAATAATCCATAAACCCTCTTTAGGTAAACTTTCTTTACAAAATTTCTTCTTCCCATGTCATGTAACTTTACATGACCATGATGTGAGTTTCCAAAAAACTAAATGTTATGGAAGCTACACTATGCTCATGTATTGTTTTTGTTCATGAATATCTATTTATATATTTATGTTGTTATTTTACAAAGTAATTATGTATCTACTGTCACGCCCCAAGGGGTACCCTAAACATAACAGCCTGCCACTTGCCATATAAGACTCACGAATTACCACCTTAGTCCTTCGAGAGTCTTGTATAGCTGTAAGGCGTACCTTTACGATAATAGAATACTTGAACCGATGGAGTTAAGGATTTTAATACTGCTTTCACTAGCAATAGAATATAAATCAAAACACATATACGATTAGTTACAAAATCTATGGGGCATTCCCCCGCAAAAGAATATTAATCAGAGATCTATTATAGTCATCCAGAGTCTCTTGGTTTCCTACGAAAGTCTAAACAAATCTGAATACAACTTCTAGAGCAAACGCCTAGCTCTTGTACCTGAGCTGTAGCTTGTCTTGGTCTAAGCCATATGAATTTGTGCTGCAATAAATAAAAACTGTAGGGACGTAAGCTACACTAGCTTAGTGAGTGAGAACTTCCAACATCACATTTATATCAGACCATACAAACAAGTGATTAGCCAGACAAGTGATATGCAACAAACATATGGAATCAACAAACATATGACCAGCCGAAAATCATATGTGGATGGACTTGCACCCTCTATCCCGGGTTAACAAATTAACGAATCCTGCAGTACTACGCCGTTTAGGCTCACGGTCAACCAACTGATAATTACATTTACGGATCACGATTAACCAACTCATTAATTCGTTTAAGGATCACGATTAACCAACTTTTACACCGTTTAGCATCACGGACAACCAACCAATGCTAATGCTCCGTCCAACTTTTACACCATTTAGCATTACGGACAACCAACCAATGCTAATGCTCCATCCCCATTATAATATGAATGAGTCTATATTTATTTCCACTGTCAAATAGACAATTATACTAATTCTACAGGTGATCAATCAATAATCGCAGACAGTCAATCCAAATTCAACTATACAAACAATGATTAATCACCCGACTTTGATATTCTTATATTCAAATTCTCATATCAACAACAACCATATATAATTCCTATTCATCCCCATCATGCATATTGTCACGCCCCGAAGGGTACCCTAAACGTAACAGTCCACCACACTCAATATTAAAGCTTAAGTATGACAACCTTAGCCATTCCCAAAAGTTTTGATATCGAGTATAAGGCATGCTCTCACAAGTTTAGAAGACCATACCCAGGATTACGAAGTTTAATAAGATATAATAACATGTTTAAGAAAAGAGAACTTATAATATTCATTCACTTACAATAATAATCTTACAAACTCAGGGACATTTCCCTTAATCTCTAGTCTATTACAAGAATATTATATATCTTATCCAAGCTAAACTTTATCTAGGATTTCTTTGTTCCAAAAAGAAATTACCTGGCTGCAGGGTCCTCGTAGCCTCAACCACAGGTAGGGAAATTGAAAAAGATATCTAAAGGGGTATAAGCTAATAGGCTTAGTGAGAACTATTTCCATAAATAACTTCTTGTAACAAGATTTCAAACAAGTTGTTTAAGCAATCAAATGGGATGCAACATATACGTGGGCAAACAAGCATATAGCTTTCCAAGAACTATATGTTGAATGGATTTGCGCTTTCCATTCGGGGTTTGGTGATACATAACCTCAAAACAAGTAGTTTTAGTTAAAAGTTTTATGCTTACGACCAATCGTCGCCAAGCATCCCGAGTCTACTTGAATTGACCTTACTTTCGGATTTTCCGCCAAGTATTTCCTTTAAAGCCGCCAAGCAATCGCTTTTGGATACTCCGTCAAGTGTTGCTTTCGACATGAGCCTACTATCCTTCTCACCTAAGGATAATAACCCATATACAATGTGACTCATTTCGTGGTATGCATGAATCCAATTATTTATGATATCATAACATAATTATTATTGAATTTAAGGTGATCAAGGAATTTCATACAAATCAAATGTTATACTAAAACAAGCATTTAAATCAATTCCAGCCTCGGTATTCTTAGGATTCTTTCAAAGAATTAGTTTACATACATATCCATTTGTCCTTTCTTAATTCTAATGCAACTAATTTACAAGCACAACAAGTATAGCATTTTAAGGAAATAAACTCACGATGTCATTATATTCGTATTTCATTACTACCGGTAATTAACTAGTCTTTTGTACTATTCACTACTATTCATTACATAATTTTATTATTCTTATAAACCCTTATATTTTTAGATAAATATTTTATATATCATAAAAAATTCTGTTTTTCCAAAATTTAGTTCATTTCGGGTTTTTACAGGATCAGTTTCTGTTTAAGACCCGATACTAAAAAAAAATAAATTAATTTAATAATTATAAAATATTTTTATTTTAATAAAATAAAATATTTAAATTTTTCGAGTTATAAAAATATCATTTATAGCCATATTCGCGTATTTTGATCATATCGGTAACATATTTGTTGAAATACTAAAATAATTCAATTAATTACTTAATTTTATTTATGAAAATTCTGCCACTCATTTAAAAATATTTTTCCTAATTTTATTTTGTATATTTTCTTAATAAAAAGTGCTTTTTCAACCCATACTTCAAGTACACTTCATTTGTGATTTCTACATATTATTCAAGTTTTCTTTCTCTCTTTTTACACTCCATTTTCCCATGCATGGCAGCTAACCACACTCTTAAAAATAGCCACTTTTATTTTATTTTAATGATTTATTTAATGATTTAAAGTCTCTTTTAGTTAGCAAATTAAATGACACAAGTTACACTTTCAAAATTTAAGTTACAAATTAACTACACTTCTCTCTCTCCCTTACTCATTTTCACGCCTGCCCTTGCACCTTTGTTGCTGCCCATTTATTTATTTTTTCTTCATTTAATATGACTTTAACTCATTTTTATCTTTCTCTCTCATTCACACATTAACCCTTTGTCATTCTTTATACTTTTCCTCTCTATTTTCCTCTCTTTCTTTCTTCTTTTGTTCTTGTTCTTGCAAGAACACTTGTTGCCCCATTTCTTATATGAGCTCCCACGCATATTTCTTCAAGATTCTTTGTTAAAACGCTTGTCTAAAGCTTCCATAAATGATATAGGTTAAGTATAGTGAGAGTTCATGCATCAAATGACCTTTCATAAGCTTAAAAGCTAAAGATAATGATGCCAAAATGAAACACTCCTCTTTTCCATAATTATTCTCTTATATTATTATTATTTTCTTGCTAAAAGTAGTTATATTTTGTAGATTTAACTTTTTTTGTAACTTTGATTATGTTTATGTTTAGATCTATGAGTTTATAGTTTAACTACCATGGATTTCTTTTATATTTATGTTCATAGGAAGTGTAGATCTTGGTTTTGAACTCATGGTGAAATTCGTATTTAGGCAAGACTCATTTTTAAAAACTACTTTCCAAGTATTAAAATGAAATTTTTACTTGAGATATTGAAGGCTTAATGTATATATATCATCAAGACTTCATTTTATATGGTTCAAAGATGATTTTCAAATATTATTTTTCATAACAAAACTCTATTTTCGGATTTAGGCCAAGGCATAGTTTGAAAACATGTTTTCTAACCTAAAAATGAAGTTTTTCTTCAAGATATGGAAGGCTCTTAAGATAGGTTATGTAAGGGATGAATTTTCATAAGTTTAGATAGATTTTATCAAAAGATATGTCCAAAAATAAATTTTGTAAATTCGGATCTCAACCAAGACCAATTTTGAAAACCCATTTTTCAACACCAAAATGAAGGATTTGTTTAAAAAATGAAAGGCTTATGGAATATGTATCAATAGGAAATGTTTTTGATAAGTAAATGGTAGATCTACTAATAGGGATTCTCAAAATAGGAAAAGATTACAAAATATAAAATTTAAGCTTATCCTAACCTTTTGTAAATTCGGATGGTTTCAAGACAATGCCTTAAGAACTCTTTTATCGATTCCAAAAACTTGTTTTTTATATGAAAAATAAAGAGTATAGGTCATAGATATGATCAAGTAATGATTTTTATAAGTTGAGATGAGATTTGCTAAGAAAAATATGTAGAACAAGGAGTAGAAATAAAGTAGGAAAAATTGAGTTGTTTGTCATTTTAAGAAATCCGTAATAATGGAATGAGCACACTTACTTTCCAAACTCAAAATAGAAGTTTTATTAAAGAAATGAAGTCCTTAGTGGCTAGGTATAGTTGAGCCTCAATTTTCTAAGTATCAAATGATTTTTACTTAAAGGAATCACTACAAAAATAATTTTACAAAATTCGGATTTTGGGATGAACCATATTTAAAAACATGTTTACAAAGTGTAAAATGGGAATTTTTATTGAAAAACAAAGGCCTTGAGGAATATAGATAATGAAAGCTTAATTTTAACAAGAATAAATAAATTTTATCAAGGAATTTTTCTAAAAACAAGTGGGGGTTGTCAAGAATACAAGACTAGCCTTTCTAAGATGATTTTTCAAAAAGTCTTACAAAGAAAAAGTTTTCTAAAAATTTCTTTTATTAAATATCGTCAACATGTATATATATATCGCATGGCATATCATTTACGATAGTAACTTGTTCATATTGCATGAATACTTGCTTGGATAGTAGAAACTTTATGAACTTTCACTAAATAAATTTTCTAAATCGGTTTTCACTACTGTTTTGATCTAATCCGATCTTTTCAAAACTTCAAAGTTTTCAAAACTTAAATATGATATTAGAATTAGATAGATCTTTCAAAGTAGATAGAAATCGATATATAATTTACTAAATTCCGAGTAAAAACGACCAAGTTATGGCCGTTTTAAGTTGGAATTCTCGCTTAGGACGAGAATTACGAATTTGATAGTTTGAATAAGATAGTTTGGATTAGTTAAGTGATGAAATACTTATTAGGGTATTTCTTCCTTTTTAGGTAACCACGAAATCGACAATTCCCTACCACCGGATTACTTTTACTAAGACACCGGTGATCCAATGGCCGAGTGAGTTTTCTTCTTATTTTGTTATCTTGTTTGTGCTTTTAGCTAGTTGTATTAGAATTATAGGAACAAGATAAAAATCAATATGAATGGGGATGGGATAGATTATGAGACTGTGATGAATGTATGGCAAAGAATACTAAAGCATATTGAAACCACGATTCAATTGGATAACTGCATTGTTCATATTATTTCTATTATGTGTATGATATTGGTTGGTCACTCTAAAGAATGTATGAATATTTTAACCTAAGCAAAAATTAAATTGGTCATGCATCGCATTAGACATATTGCATTTGGTACCATGCTACTCCTACGTAGGTCGATCGCTATGATCCGAGGACTCGTTTGGATAATGAGACTCGGTATCAGAGCTCATTCATAGGGAACTAAGGTGCACCAGGGATGCATTCTATGTGTGAGCCTAGCCGAGTCGAGTGCTATGAGCCTAGGTGGCTCGAGGACTAGCAGCGGTCGTGTAGACTTTCAATACCATCCCTAACCCAACATACAGAGGGTGTAAATCCGTTCTGTGTGTGGGTTCCGGATACCCATACATAATTGTCTGCTCATGTGTTTGTTCATGCATAGCATATGGTTAATTTATAACTTGCTTGTTATGGTACGGAATTAAGGGAATTCTCACTGAGCTAGTGTAGCTTATACCCCAATAGATATTTGAATGAATAGGTTATCTCAAGAATGCTAAGTGGAGACCAAGATGGTTGGAGCCGAGAATGACTTCGGGATTCCGACAAGAAGTAAAAATACTTGAAGATATTAGCTAGGTTTTGTGAATTGCTTTGTAATAGTTTTATGTAGTGAAAATTTTTGATGGTTTGAAATTGAAGTATAGTGATTTGTATTTGAAGTATAGTGAATTGTATTTCCTTTACATTGTTACTCAAGTTGTATCAATATAAAATGTATCACCCCGAGGTGTCTCCTCCATGTGTTAGACACCTTGTACATAGTATGGAAGCCTTCGCGTGACTGAGGCGGTCATTCCTAGGCTTTAATATTATGTACAATGGACGGCCACGTTTAGGGTACCCTTCGAGGCGTGACACATGGCACAAAGGGAAAAATAGAGAGGATTTTTACTTTGCATAAAAACTTGAAAGAGTAGAAATGAGGGGAGAGAGTATAAATAAGTATATATATGGAGTAAATTAGGGTTATTGACTTAATAAATTAGATTAAAAAAATTGCAAGTGAAGGGGGGGGGGGGGGGGGGGGGGGGGGGGGGGTTGTTGGGTTGATGGGAGGAAGGGGGTTGTTGTGCTGGTTTGAGTGTGGAGAGGAGAGAGGGAGAGTTGAAATTGTTTTATTTTGTAATTTATGTTATAAAAGTCTTAATTTGTAATAATTTGTTAAAAGACAAAAATTTCTTGAAAAAGAAAATATAATTAAGTGTTTGTAAGGATGTAAGAGTAGGGTATGCCTTGTGTGTGTAGTAGGTTGTACTTGTGAATAGTAATGAATAGTAAACAAGATAATTACTTTACCGGTAGTTAAGAAAATACGAGAAAAAGACTATATCTATAATTTTTATAAACCGAAAAATTATACAATTTATATTTTTGAAATCCTTATTAATTTTCAGTTCTAATGAGTATTTCGGAATATTTTTCTGAATTTCTAGTTCCGAGACTCGTTTTTCCATAATGGACCTCGGGAAGGCCCGAAATAGAAAATTTTTCAAAATTAGAACTTTTTATGGTTAAAATATGCTTTAAAACAATATTCCACATTAATTTACTTTATAAAATTTCTTTTAATTTGAAACCAAAGGAAAGCCGGATCCAGGGTTCCTAGGTTTCTCTCACAAGTTTATACTAAACCGGTTTAGGGTTTTGGTTTTCGATTTTCGAAGTTTACTTGATTTCCAGGGAAACCGGGGTTCACATCTATCTATCTATATATATATATATATATATATTCTTTAGAGAATATAAGCTCACTTGTAATTTATTTACTTTCATGCAAAGTAATTTATTTCTCCCTTTCTTTGCAATTTATTTATTTCATGTTGTTTTAAGACTAGTCTCTAGTCTTAGACTTGTCCTCATCAAGTCAAAACACTTTTCTTTTTTTTTTTTTTGGGACTAGTATACTTCTTAGTCCTAAGAGCCTTGAAGAAGCTAAGACTCCCAATACTTGATTTTATTTATTATTTATGTTATTTTTGCTTGTTATTATTTCTTATAATCATGCCCATTAAGATTGTTGTCCATATCTTTAAAGATCCAATTATACTTTGACAAAAATGAGATTTTATTACCTAAGAATGGTTTTATATGAAATATAGAATATATGGTTTAAAGATAAATTTATTCTTTTCCAAGCTTTGGAAATAACTCACTACAATTTTCTAAGCTACTTTGTTTCGAAAATATTTTTAAAACATTTCTATATTAATTTGTTTTCCTAAAAGAAGATGATTTTTGTTACTAAAATGTTTTCCATAAAAACATAATATAAGGAAATCTCATAAAAAGGGAATAAGAGTTTTCAAACCAAAAGATTTTCAAATAAATAGTCAAAGAAAACAAATAGGAAAAGTAGCACTAATATTGAGAATTTAGAAAAGAAGAAATTTATTTAATCAAAAAGTCATTTAGGAAAATAGTAAGATAATCATAAAGTAATTCTTTGAAAAAAAAGAATCAAAATATTCTTTTTAAAGGATTTACAAAATGGTTTATTGTAAACTATGATTTTCTACAATCTTAATTAACATTGTTTTACTCAAGAAATTTGATTGGACAATAAACACTTGAGCATGGAGGAAATATGAGCTATATATCTATGAAAAAGAAATTTTTTAACTATATAGATAACTACGTATTTATCAAATAAATTTTTGGATGGTTTAATGTTTGAAACAAATTGCTTTTGGGATGGGAAAATTCGCCACTATTTCAGAGCCTAAATGATATATTTTGATGAAAATAGTTTTAGAAATGGATAGATCTTTTCGAATAGATAGAAATCGGTATATTATATGCGCAATTCCGAGTTAAAATGACCAAGTTATTGCCATTTTAAATTGGAGTTATCCTTTATACGAACTTTGACGTTCTTATGACATAGTTTTGTCAAACTTGAAGAAAGTTATCAAGAAATACTCATTTTGGGTATTTTCCTTGACTAGGTGATTTTGAAGAAGAATACTTGTACCTCGAAGATTATTTCGACTAAGTGGATTGTTTGAACGACTCATCCGTTTAGAAGATGTGTCGACATGACAACGTGAGTTTATTTCCTTAAAAGGCTTTACTTGATTATGCTTGTAGTTTAATCGTATTAGAATTCAGGAAAGATAAATTGATATGTATGTGAATATTGTTGAAATTGCTATAAGAATATCGAGACGAGAATTGATTGTAAGTAATTGTTTGTTTTAGTATAGTACTTGATATGTATGAAATTTTATGATCACCTTAAAATTGTTAATAATGATGCTATGATAATTTAAATAAATTGATTCATGCATACCACAATATAAGTCACATTGCATGGGGTTATTATGCTTAGGTGAGAATGATGGTAGATCGATCAAAAGCAATACTTGGTAGTTATGATCGAAAGCGATTGCTTAGCGACATGGAATTAATCCAATGCTTGGCAGAAATCCGGAGGCACAACTCAACTCGAGTAGACTTTATATGCTTGGCAATAATGATCAAAAGCATAACTTAACTAAAACTACTCGTTTTGAGATTATACATCACCAAACCCCGAATAGAGGGCATAAATCCATTCAACATATAGTTCCTGGAAAACTATATGCCTTGTTTGCCTACGTGTATATTGTATTTCACTTGGTTGCTTAAATAACTTGTTTAAATTTCATTACACAAGAAGTTTACTTATGGAAATAATTCTCATTAAGCCTATTAGCTTATACCCCTATAGATATCTTTTGCAGTTTACTTATTTATGGTTGAGGCCACGTAGACCCTATAGCCAGGTATTTTCCTTTTTGGTTAAGGAATTTTTTTAGATAAAGTTTAGCATTAGTTAAGATGTAAACTTCATAGAAAATTTCTTGTAATAGATTATAGTTTTTTTTTTTTTTTTTTTTTTTTGCAGGGAAATGCCCCTAAGGCTTGTAAGACGATTATTATGAATGAATGGATATTATGAATCCTCTTTTCTTAATTTGTTATTGTATCTTCTTAAGCTTCATAATTTTATGTATGGTCTTCTAAATTTATGAGAGCACGCCTTACACTTAATACCGAAACTTCTGGGAGTGACTAAGGTTATCATACTTAAGCCTTAATATTGAGTGAGGCGGACTGTTACGTTTAAGGTGCCTTTTGGGATGTGATAGTTTAAGTTGGTATCAGAGCATGGTTTAGAATCTAGGAATCATAATTATAGAATTGGACTTAAGAAGAAACAAGTTAGAATAGAAGTGAGAAAGACCTAGATAAGATGGTATGGGTAGAATAAGTTCTCTGACTTCTTTCTCTTTTGCATAGATTACCTTAGGGAAGGGCCGTCTACAAGCTAAAAATATTAGAAAATGACCCTTTGAAGCCTTGAAGAACTACTGTCTAAGACTTAGGGTGTTGTGCGAAGAGTTTGCTTTGGTTGGACAACCTAAGACCATCTAAGAAATGTTTCTGATATGGAAGAGAGGATCATTGACTTCAGAGTGGAAAGGATTAGTGCAGACCATCCATAAATGTCCCATAGGGAAGAAATGGTCCGAGATAGAAAGGATCTATGCCGTAGAACGGATAGCTGAAATAGCCGAGGATTGACCGATGCTGAAGGAAGCGACGTTTGTCCTTAGGGATGATGGAAACCGAACTTTCCCCGATTTTTGAACTTAGACACCAATTGGACCAGTGTTCGTGTACGCACACGATGATTTAATGGATCACCTAAAATGGATGAGAGCTGATCTCAACAAAGCTTTCCACTAGCATGGAGTTTACGAGGAAGTTTTGCGACCACCAATCGAAGTATCCACTGAGCCACCAAACTTCACAGGAGTTCAGCTAAGAAGGAACGAGATTTTACGCCTAAGTAGGAATGGGACGGTAATAAGAGAAGAGGAAATGAGAGAAGCAAGTGAAGAATCCGAGGAAGATTCGGACGAAGGCCAAGAAGAAGGACTAGAACAAGAAGCAGGAAATCGGAACGCTTTTGGAAATGATGAACCCTGGAATAGCGAGGATCCAGCAAGAATCATCCGCTATCTAGAAGAGCAACAGGCTCGGAGACGATAGGAGGCAAGCCCAACCATAGACATGGATAGGACCCCACTAACGACAAATGTGAATGATAGCGTGGAAGCTGGAGAAGATGTTACCTGGAGGACTATTCATGATATATTGTCGGATCTGGCTAAAGTCGAACTGGCTAATATATATGAGAGGTCGAAGGAAATAGCCAGAAAGAGGAAGAAATATTTTCAACAATTGATGAGGAAAAGAAACCCAGGGTCGTCCAGCAGAAACCCTGGAGACGAACCTGACGAATAAAGGAAGGAAGGAGAAGACCAAGCATATCCTTTTTAGTCTAGCTCAAATTTCGTAATTGAAGACTAAATCAACGATCCTAGTCTATCTTTTAAGTTTTTGAAAGGGTGTTTTGTTTTTCTTTGTGATTGTTATGATTGACCTTGCTGCTATTTCAATTTCCATGTAAGGGTCTTACACCCGCTATGTTAATTTCTAATGAATTTATGCTTTGTTTATGATCTCAAAATTTACCTTGATTTAAATTTTATTAACTATTTATGCAAGTACGTTTTAGTCATATCTGCAAAAATTTCCATCAAAGATTTAACTAAGCTATCAAAACAATAAACTTAACTTAGAAAAATTTAAAATAGTCAAGGAAGAAGAGGACGCAAGGAGGAGCAAAGTGCATCAAACCCGATAATTGACATAAACACCCTCATTTCTAAGATGATTTTGACTCAATTGGTTGATACTCTAAGCAAAAATCATCTAGAAATGTCTCTTAATGGTTCAATTTGTTAATTTCAGGCATCTTTGATCCCTTCACGAAGAAACAAAACAAATACGACAAGGATGGAGTTGAACAGTGATGTTTTGAGAAGGTCAATAGGCACTACACCCCGCGCTACACCCTGTTGTGGAGGGTGTTTGCACCCAGGAAGCTTGGAAGAAGGTCAGTAAGCGCTACACCCCTGGCAACACCCTGTTGTGGAGGGTGTTGTAGCCCAGTCTTTACCTCCAGCAAGCGCTACACCCCTGGCAACACCCTGTTGTGGAGGGTGTTGTAGCCCAGTCTTTACCTCCAGCAAGCGCTACACCCCTGGCAACACCCTGTTGTGGAGGGTGTTGTAGCCCAGTTTTCACCTTCAGTTAGCACAACACCCCGCGCTACACCTGTTTCGAGGGCTGTTGGGACAAGCGGTCTTTGGCTGATATTTTCTTATTTTGGGGATTTTTGGGAGGCCTATAAATAGTCCTTTTTGCAGAGAGAAAAGGGAGACCCATATTCTAAATTTTAACCTACGTAGTTTTTCTAAAATTTTCCTAAGTCTTAGAGAGATTGAGAGCTTAGAGCAAGACATTGACGAATTCAAATCAAGATTGAATCCGGATTGGAGATCCACTTTTCATCACATTTGAGATCCATTTGACAGGGTTGTATTCATGAATTCATCTCTTTCCATTGAATTTAATTTGTTTCTTATTATCTTGATGGAGGAGTAAATCGTAGATCTAGATTTTGTTTGGATTTTTTTTCATCATGTGTTGAGAATCCGATTTTAATGAATCCTAATCGATGTTCTTATGTTCAAATTGCATGTTCCTCATCGTTCCTAGATTTGTAAATCCGGATTAGAAGTTTACATCTGATTTCCATTTAGTTGATTGAGAAATCGCTTTCATGGATAGATCTATGCAATTTGAAGGGATTTGATTGTGATTCTAGAGATAGATTACAAGATCTCCCTTTTCCTATGTTTTCGACGAGTTCTTGATCTTAATGCGGTCTTAGATTGTAATTAATTGAGGAGAGATTCTAAATTAATCGATTTAAGACTAGATAAATTGATATATTTCGAGAGGATTGTTGATTTGTATAAGGAACTCAATGGTGTAAGAACTCAATTCGGGATTATCTTTAATGTTCTGTGATTCACATGATGAAAGTAAATGAAAAACAAGATCTAGATCGTGTTGTTTCTGATTCTAAAACTCGCTTTGTGTTCACGTGTTCTTGCTGCTAGTTTTGTTAAAATTATAGTTTTTTAGTCTATAATTCCACAATCGATTCTCTTATCGCTGAATAGTAGAAATTGAGCAATTACTAGTACTTATTCCCTTCCCCGTGGATGACCTCGACTTAACACAACTACGATTCGATAGGTTCGCTGCCTAGTTTCTTTCGTAGTAGTTGAGAATGAGTTTTTACAAATTTCAACTACATTGATAAGTTTTTCCACCAAAAGTTTTGGCGCCGTTGCCAACGGGGATTCGAGTAATATTAGGAAAGTTCTTAATCTACTAGTTTAGCTATTTGCCTTAGTTTTTCTGTGAGATACTTGTATTGCTGTGGGCTTGGTTCTGATTTGTGTTAAATTCTTTGTTCACAGTGCATGACCCGGAGCCAAGGGAAGAAACTTGTTGAATTTAACCCTGAACCGGAAAAGATCATTATTCAATATCGCAAGAAGAACAAGTACTCAAGTTCATCTTCAACAAGCATTGCTGGAGGGTCTTCTCCAACAATAGAAATGGTGATCCGGCAGATAATGTGATCAAGAATATCAACAAGATAATTTCAACATGCACAATCAAGCTCCAAGGACAACTCTGATTTTGCAAGACCAACTCTCACCGGAACCAACTCAAGTATTGTCCGTCCTCGTGTTGAGGCGAACAATTTTGAATTAAAGCCAGCTGTTATACAAATGGTGCAGCAGTATGCACAATTCGACGGCCTCCAAGACGAAGATCCTAATGCTCACATCTCCTCATTCCTTGAGATTTGTGACACTTTCAAGTTTAATGGAGTGAGTGATGATGCAATTCGTCTTCGCCTCTTTCCATTCTCACTAAGAGGCAAGGCCAAGCAATGGCTCAATTCACTACCAAGGAATTCCATCTCTACATGGCAAGAACTCATAAAGAAATTCATGGATAAATTTTTCCCTCCATCAAAGACGGCCAAATTCCGAGCTGAGATTCAATCTTTTCATCAAATGGACATGGAGACTCTCTATGAGACATGGGAGAGATTTAAGGAATCCATGAGGAGATGTCCACACCACGGTATTCCGGAATGGTTGCAAGTTCAGATTTTCTATAATGGACTCAACTATCAAACCCGACAAATGATTGATGCCGCAGCTGGTGGCACTATCAATCACAAAACACCGGAAGAAAGTTTAAAATTGTTTGAAGACATGGCAGCTAACAACTATGAGTGGTCACATTCAAGGAGCCGGGATAAAAGACCAGCTGGTATGTTAGATGTGGATGTGGCTACCACAATCATGTCCAAAGTGGAAGCTCTTTCCAAGAAAATTGATGGCTTGAAAATCTCACAACAGCAACTTGCATGTGTTGAACCCATTGTGGTGAGGAATCTTTTTCCGAACAAGTAGACTATTTGGGGAACCCCATCCGGGCTCAAAACAACCCTTACAGCAATACTTACAACCCGGGATGGCGAAATCACCCCAATTTTTCATGGAGTAACAGCAGTAACAATGTGCAGCGGGTTAATCCTAATCCCAACTCCAATCCTCCACCCGGTTTTCAAAAGCAACAAGCTCAAGGTTCCAACTCTCAATTAGAAAACATGATGATGAAGTTTATTAAGGATTCCGATGATAGACAGAAATCCTTAGACTTGATTCTCAAAAATCAAGAAACTACTTTAAGGAATCATGGAGCTTCAATTCACAACCTTGAAACTCAAGTTGGCCAAATTGCCAAGATGCTTTCCGAGAGGCCTCAAGGTTCTTTACCGGGAAATACTGAACCGAATCCAAGAGAGCATGTGAAAGCCATTACACTTCGAAGTGGAAAGGAAGTACAAACTGAAACTCATGTAACAAAGGGTAAGAAGTTGAGCAACTTCAAGACTCAGCTCCTAAACAAGTGGAAGAAAAGCAAACTGACAATCCAGTTGAGGAGAAACCAACTCCAATTCCAATTCCGGAGTACAAGCCCCCAATTCCCTATCCATCAAGACTCAAGAAAAACACAGCTGATGCGCATTATGGGAAATTTTTGGAGATCTTTAAGCAGCTCCATATCAACCTTCCGTTGGTTGATGCTCTATCTCAAATGCCTAGATATGCAAAATTTCTTAAAGAACTCTTGACAAACAAACGGAAACTTGAAGAAGTATCCACCGTCACTTTAGGAGGAGAGTGCTCAGCTGTGATTCAAACAAACTTCCCAAGAAATTAAAGGATCCAGGAAGCTTCATAATTCCATGCCTCATTGGGAATCTAGCTGAAGAAAAAGCACTAGCCGATTTGGGGGCTAGTATCAACTTGATGCCATATCAATTGTACAAGAAATTGGGGTTGGGAGAACCAAAGCCGACAAGAATGAGTCTCCAGTTAGCTGATAGATCGGTGAAACTCCCTAGGGGAGTTGTGGAGGATGTCTTGGTGAAGGTACAAGATTTTATATTCCCTGTCGATTTTGTTATTCTTGACATGGAAACCGATGTGGATATTCCTCTTATATTGGGTAGGCCTTTCTTGGCAACTGCTAGAGCTATAATAGATGTTGATGATGGCAAATTGGTTTTGAGAGTTGGAAATGAAGAAGTGGTTGTTAAGATGCATGAAGTTTTAAAACAGGTTTACATCAAGACGATACTTGTTTTGCAATTGATTACCTTGATGTGGCTGTTGTTGATTCAATTCCTGAGTTGTTGTGTAATGACACTTTAGCTCTTTGCTTGATGAATGGAAAACAAGAGATGAATCCTGCTTTACAATCAATGGTTCACAAGCTTGATAGTCACTCTGATTTTAAGGAAGAAGGGAATTATGAGAAGATTGAACATAGTGTTCTTCAGATTTCAAAACCGTCAATAGAAGACCCACCGGAGCTAGAATTGAAGCAACTTCCTGATTATCTTCAATATGCCTTTCTAGAAAAGAATTCCAAACTTCCAGTAATAATAGCATCTAATCTCACACAAGAGCAGCGGGATAAACTTTTGTTGGTCCTTGGCCAACATAAGAAAGCTATTGCTTGGAAGATTGCGGATATTAAGGGAATCAGCCCTTCGTTTTGTACACATAAAATCCTCATGGAAGATTCTTTTAAACCGGTGGTTCAGCCACAACGAAGACTTAATCCAAACATGCGGGATGTAGTCAAGAAAGAGATCATTAAACTCTTGGATGCAGGTATGATTTATCCCATTTCTGATAGTGAATGGGTGAGCCCGGTGCAAGTAGTGCCAAAGAAAGGCGGAATGACTGTCGTTCCAAATGAAAAAAATGAACTTATCCCTATGAGGACAGTCACGGGCTGGAGAGTTTGCATCGACTATCGCAAATTGAATGATGCAACACGGAAGGATCATTTTCCCCTTCCATTTATTGATCAAATGCTTGAAAGGTTGGCGGGACATTCTTATTACTGTTTTTTGGATGGAATGTCGGGATATTTTCAGATCCCAATCGCACCAGAAGATCAAGAGAAGACGACATTTACATGTCCATTTGGGACTTTTGCTTATCGTCGTATGCCTTTTGGGTTGTGCAATGCTCCGGCCACATTTCAACGATGCATGATGGCTATATTTGAAGACATGGTAGGAGAGAGCATGGAAGTGTATATGGATGATTTTTCCGTGTTTGGCAACACATTTGATGCATGTCTCCATCATTTGGAGTTAGTGTTGCAGAGGTGTGAAGATACTAATCTAGTCCTAAATTGGGAGAAATGCCATTTTATGACTCAAGAAGGCATTGTTCTTGGGCACAAAATCTCAAGAAAAGGAATTGAAGTTGATGATGCAAAAATTGAGGTTATTTCAAAGCTTCCCCCTCCCTCATCAGTAAAAGCAATTAGGAGTTTCTTAGGTCATGCCGGGTTTTATCGTCGCTTTATCAAAGACTTCTCTAAAATTGCAAGACCTATGACGAAACTCCTAGAGAAAGATGCACCTTTTGAGTTCAATCAAGAATGCATTCATGCCTTTGAGACTCTCAAACACAAGCTTGTTACCGCTCCTATTATGGTCACACCCGATTGGAACCTTCCATTTGAGATAATGTGTGACGCAAGTGATGCTGCTGTGGGTGCTGTTTTGGGTCAACGGAGAGATAAGTATTTTCGACCTATTCATTATGCAAGTAAAACTCTTACTTCAACTCAAGAGAATTATTCTACGACTGAAAAGAGTTGCTGGCAGTTGTTTTTGCATTTGATAAATTTCGGTCTTATCTTCTGTTATCCAAGGTCATCGTCTATACTGATCATTCAGCCTTAAAATTCTTATTCACAAAGCAAGATGCAAAACCGAGATTGATTAGATGGATCTTGCTTCTTCAAGAGTTTGATCTTGAAATCAAGGATAAGAAAGGAGCGGAAAATCTAGCGGCGGATCATTTATCAAGACTTGAGAACCCCACTTCAAGGAATTTGAATGATGTTGATATCAATGAAAATTTTCCAGAGGAACAATTGTATGCCATCTCTTCAATTGAGGAATCCAACACTCCTTGGTTTGCTGACTTTGCAAACTATTTGGTGGCAAGAATCCTACCTGATGATTTGAACCGTCAACAAAAGAAGAAGTTTTTCTCTGACTTGAAGTACTATTTCTGGGAGGATCCGTTTTTGTTCAAAGTTTGTGCGGATCAAATGATTAGAAGGTGTGTATCCCAGGAGGAAGGCTGGAAGATTTTATTCCACTGCCACATTGGACCAATTGGAGGTCATCACAGTGCGAATAGGACTGCTCACAAAGTCCTAGAATCGGGTTTTTATTGGCCTACCCTGTTTAAAGACGCTCACAATTATGTTGCTCAATGTGATCAATGTCAAAGGGTTGGAAACATTTCAAAAAGAAATGAAATGCCTCAGCAATACATTTTAGAATGAGATATTTGATGTTTGGGGCATCGACTTTATGGGGCCGTTTCCTCCCTCTTTCGGCCACAAATACATCCTTGTTGCTGTAGACTACGTTTCCAAATGGGTTGAAGCTCAGGCTTTTCCAACCAATGATGCTAGGGTAGTGGTGAGATTCTTGAAGAAGCTTTTCTCTCGATTTGGAGCTCCTAAGGCACTCATCAGTGATAGAGGCACTCATTTTTGCAATACTCAACTTGAAAAAGTGCTAAAACGGTATGGAGTCACACATCGCCTTGCAACTCCATATCACCCCCAGACGAGCGGGCAAGTGGAGCTTTCCAACCGGGAACTTAAAAGAATTCTAGAGAAAACCGTGTCTTATCATAGGCGGGATTGGGTTGAAAAGCTTGATGATGCACTTTGGGCTTATCGGACAGCTTATAAGACTCCATTGGACACCACTCCCTATCGGTTAGTCTACGGAAAAGCATGTCACCTTCCCGTTGAATTTGAGCACCGGGCCTATTGGGCAATAAAGTCGGTGAATTTGGATTTGGAGAAGGCCGGAGCAAAGCGGAAGTTGCAACTGAATGAGTTGGATGAGTTGAGGCTCATGGCCTATGAAAACTCACACTTATACAAAGAAAGAGTCAAGAGATATCATGATTCTAAAATTGTGCAATCAAGACAGTTCAAGGAAGGGGATTTCGTTCTTCTCTTCAACTCAAGATTAAAGTTATTCCCGGGAAAACTCAAATCCCGATGGTCTGGACCATTCAAAGTTACCAAAGTTTATTCATACGGGTGGTTGAGTTGGAAAATTCTGACAAAAGCACATTCAAAGTGAACGGCCAAAGACTTAAACTCTACTTAGGAGGATCACAAGTTTTCAAAACAGAGAAGAAATTCATTTTCTTGCTTCCGACTGAGTCCAAGCATGCTTCTAAGTCGAGCTAACGACATTAAACAAAGCGCTTCACGGGAGGCAACCCGTGCCTAACTCTTTTCCCTTTTTCTTTCTTTTCTTTAGTTTATTTGTTAGCTTAGTTAAGTTTAGAGTAAGAGTAATCTTTTTATTTGTGTTTAATTTGCAGGAATTTCCCTTTTAAATGTTTAGAAAGGAGTAAAAAGAGAAGAGACAATCACAACAGGTCCACTACATCCTGTTGCCAACCATGTTTGTGCCCAGATTTTTATAAATTTCAAAGCAGTGTGCACAACAGGGCGTGGTACAGCCTGTTTTATCAGATGTAGTGCAGAATTTTGTGGCCAGCAAGCACAACAGGTTGCAAAACAGGGCTGTTGTTCACCCTGTTATCACCCAGATCCATATCCATTTTAATCAGCGTGCGCTACGGAAATTCAACAGGGACGTTGAACTTCATTTCCACACGCCTGTGCATCTCAATTCATCTCCACGCGCCCGCGTCTCCAATCCAGCCTGCAGCTCGCGCATTGAAGTCGCGCGCGAATTCCAGCCCGCTCCACGCGCCAGCTCCACGCGCCAGTCCACACGCCAAGCGCGTCCTCCAGCTCGCGCGTCCAATGCAGCAAGCGCATTCATTCCACGCGCATGCAGTCCAGCACGTCCAAGCCTGCGCGAATTCCTTGCCGCTTGCAGGTATGTTTTATATATATATATATAAATAATATATATAAATCTATATATATTAAAAAAAAAGAAAGAAAAAAAAAGTTTTCCATCAAAAGCAGAAAACCCTTTCTTATTTTTTTTAGCCTCCTTCTTTATTTTTCTCTTTAACCCTCTTTGCAAATCAAAACCACTCCTTTGCTTCATCTCTTTGCTTCTTGCACACCACAAGGATTAATCTAAAGATGGGTAAGAAATCAATGGCTAAAAAGAAACGACCCAGATCTTCAGGTGCCGGATCTAGCAGTACTCCAAGGCCACCACCAGCATTAACTGAGAAGCACAAACAAAAATTTAAAGAAATGGTCGACACCAAAATTTTCAAATCCAATGTCACCTTCAATTGGTCCGTCATGAGACCATATGGACTAGCCCCAGATTTTCAAAAATACTTCGCTGATCCAGCTTGGGAGAAATTGTTCAGTATAAAGGAAAAGACATATAGGGGAGATACTTTGGAAGTTCTTACATCTTTTAAAATTGCTTTCCCTTATCCAGTTAATGGGCTCCATAATGAGGTTTCCTTTTCAGCTTTTGGCAAATATTATTACATCCCCATGTTGCAGTTCTGTGCCTATACAGGTCTTTATTCTGATGAGCAGATGCAAGATGACGAGTTTCCACATCTTCAGAATACTTGGGGTCATCCAAATGCTATGAATGAGTTCTGGCATTCCATTTCCACCAAAGGACCTTATAATTCCTCAGCATCACGAGGAACTCATCTTCGCCGGACTAGTGCACGCATACTTCATTGGATACTTATCCGCTCTATGAATGGTAGAATTCATAACACTAGTGTGATAACCAACAAGATTGTTTGCCTTGCACAGCATGATGACTGGTACTAGATCAACGTGGCAATTCAACTTGCTTTTGCTATTCGCCACAAGCTAAATCATCTAACCATGGTGTATTCTGTGGAGCTTTTATCACCAGAACTTAAAGAACATGGGTATTTTCCCATCTCAGGAACAGGTGATTTTGCTTGCATCTCCGTTTCCATGACTAATCGTACCATGATTCAATGGCGCATTCCTAAAGTCTCTACTTGTGAAGACGATCCTACTCATTCAACTGGCCATGACGACAATACTCCAGCTGTGTTCTCTCCAACATTGAATGTGGAGTGAAGATAATGAAGAAGCAACAAGATAAAATTTTGAGAAGACAGCGAGGACTCAAACAATTCATGATCTCAAGTTTTAAAGCAATAGCTGAAAGCTCAAAGCTCTTACCTGACTGTATCAGCTCATCCAGTAGTGATGAACAAGATGAGATAGAGAGATCCTCTCCTATCCATGACTCTAGGACATCTGGTGTCACGCCCCGTAGGGTATCCTAAACGTAACAGTCCGCCACATACTAAGTAAGAATCCCGAGTTCCCTAACCGGAGCCTTCAGGAGTCTTAAGTAGATGTAAAGCGTTCCCTTACGACAATAGAATACTTCAACAAATGGAGTTTAACAGTTTAACAGGGCATTCATTAGCCATAGGTAATAAATCAAAACGCATAAATCTTTAAGGTTTACAAAATCTAAGGGGCATTCCCCCGCAAAAGAATAACAGTCTATTACAGTCATCCAGAGTCCTTAGTTTCCAATGGAAGTCTATACAAAAGAAATGAATCAAACTTCTATGGGAAACTCCTATCTCCGGTACCTGCGCTGTGGCTTGCCTTGGCCTAAGCCATATAAACTCATGCTGCAAAAGATAAACACTATTGGGCGTAAGCTAACTAGCTTAGTGAGTAATACTTCCATAACGCAATTAAATACAATCACTCAAACAAGTAATTATTCAAGCAAGTGCATGCACCATACAAATGAAATCATCAAACATATGACCAACCGGAAATCATATGTGGATGGACTTGCGCCCTCCATCCCGGGTTAGCAGATTAACGATTCCTGCGGTACGACGCCGTTTAAGCTCACGGTCAACTGATTAAAAGCTCGTTTTATGGATCACGATTAACCTCACATTCGTTTTATGGGTCACGAAAAACCAACCAATGCAAATGCTCCAACCCCATCGTGACATGAATGAACTCAGTTATAGTCGGAGTCGAATAGTCATTAATTCGATTCTTTTAGGTGACCAACAAGTATACCCAGACATTCTCATATGATTCTAAATAAACAATCAATATCTTAACACCCGGTTTCGATATGCTTTAAGTTCCTTTCACATATCAACAATTCACACAACACAAAAAATTCCACATACCCCATCATGCTTGTACAATTTCTTTTATCTTTGCCTACATC